>QEAP01000034.1:147-23972 GCA_006535975.1 Chytriomyces confervae
TTACCTCAGGGAAGTCCATAAGCACTTCAGCCATCTCATTTCCACGTTCACCACAACCAACATAAATAATTAAATCAGAGTTGGAGTACTTTGACAAGGCTTGCGAAATAACAGTCTTTCCGCATCCGAAAGCTCCGGGAATTGCGGTCGTTCCACCTTGGACACATCTGGCGGAATATATTCGTCAGCAATGAAACGCTTCGCGTTGATGTGTACTCAACGGGAAAAGAGCGTCCAAAACACGTTGCCCAGTGAGCAAAGGGAAATCTGCGGGTAATTTCTCTACGATTGGTCGGGGCGTGCGAACGGGCCACAACTGAAGCATAGTGTGTTTCGTAATTTGCCCTTCAAAGTCAGTTTCCAACACGGTTTGCTGAAAAAGACTTGCTGTTATATTTCCAGGTATATAAGACTAACGCAGAAAGTGATGAGCCCATACCGTGAGGTTGTACGTTCCCTTTGGCGCAATGTAAGTGACAGTTCCACGAGCCTTTGGCGGGACCATGATACTATGCGAAATCAAAGAATTTTCCTGCACGATTCCATAAATGTCTCCTCCAGTTACATGGTCGCCGACCTTGTTGCTATCTGTTAATTCGTCTGCAATCGTCAAATGCCAAAGTGAAACAAACCTTGAAGTTGATGGGCGTGAACTCCCAATCCAGGGTTTTATCCAAGGCAGGAGTGCTGATTCCTCTCGGAATATAGATACTGTTGGAGATGTCTTGAATTGCCTGAAAGGAAAACCGAAGCTTCCAAGTTCAACGCGTGTTTTTTGACTCCAAGCAAAATAAGTCACGAGACCTTGAGGGGACGCTGAATACCATCAAAAATATTTCCGCAGAGACCTTGTGCAAATAAAATTGGTCGCATGAGTGAAGCGGGTAAGAGCTGCTTCAGGAAAAAAAAAATCACCCGGTCCCAACTCCACTGACAAAGGCTTTCCTGTTCGAAGCACTGGATCACCAACAGTAAGTCCGGCTAAAATGGAGATATGAGCGGCAAAAAAATGAAAGTCAGTCAAGGAGACACCAGGACAAAAAAGTACAATCAATCGATGGAACGCACAAGTCTCTTCGTAAACTTGAATGGTTGCCTTATCGCGATCAATCTTGATAACTTCTCCGACCAGTTCGTAGTGCCCGACTCGCACCTGTGAAAAAGAGTCAGAACTGACGCAAGGGGCCTCAGTTTTTAAGCCAGTCTCACCAGCTCAAACATGGCTGCACCGGTCATATTCTCGGCAATAACGACTGCATGCCTGGTGTGTAAGTATGGGCGAGACGAGAGTGAAACAACTCGTACCTGGACCCGAGACAGAGTACACAGAGCCAAAGAAACCCTCATTATCTTCGTCGCGTATTTTGGGCAGCTTTGCCGCCAGATCCATCGCGCCGGCCTGTTTTGCTTTGTGAGTTGGTTGCGGTTGTGTGGACAAAGACCTGCTTACCATTTTATGCTAACTTTGATATATTTTATTGTTGTTGATTTTATCTCTGAAATGTCAAACAACACACGCAACAGCAGCATGCAAGCTAATCAGCTGGACATGAAGACGCGTCCAGATGTACATGGAACTACAACTTGTCCGACGGAGACCGGCGATGATCCATTCGACGGAATTGATGACATTGACCCGGAACCATCAGAGCACCGCGCTCAAGAACGCACCACCGCAATCATCGCTCCGTCATTTACTCGTGACTCTGAGCAACTGTTTCATCTCAAAAACGAAATACTTCAGCATCCTTTGAACAGCAATGCGTTTGTGCAGACTCCCAAGACCGAGCAAAACACATTACCGGACTCCTGCCACCCTGGTGACCATGATTTCGAAAGTGGACATGAAGATTCAGGCTCAGAAACTTTGGCTGAAAGTTTCCACTGCTGGGCTGGTACCTCCCTCAACTCGAACGCGTCCAAACGCTTTCAACCAAGCCCTACTCCAAGCAGCTCCAATGCATCCGTAATTGCTTCTGAGGAGGAGGAAGAAGGATTCGCGGATGTAGAGTTTCCTGCTGAAACTGAAAACCTGAAGTTTGTTGGGGTGGGGGCTCAACCTTCACATATGGACTCATGTGGTGCGCTTGACGAATTAAATGAGAAGATATCTCGGTACGCTGACGCAGCGCATGACTTTGACGGCGGTTTTGACGATGCTGAAGAGGATGATGCTCTATCGGGCTTCTCCATGCCGGAAGACTTTTCGTGGAACAAGCAGGTTCTTCCTACCCGCCTTGACCCACCGCGCTCTGCCGACGCCGTATCTTCATCAGTGCTTTCTACTTCGACACATGTACCGATAGTATCTCATCAAGCTGCATCCATATCTGGACGTTCAAGTGTGATCATGGCTCGGCCCGTAAAACAGTGTGACTTTGGCGACGGAACAGAGTTGGACGATTTGGATGACATATCAGATTCTGGTAGTTCCATCGAGCCGTGTTCTGCACCCATAAATCCGGCTCCATTGAGAGCGTGGATCGAATCCAGCCCACCTAAACTTACACCAGTTCTGGCTTTTAACCCGACTGCTTTCAAACCGTCCATCAATTCCTCACTGACTCAAAAGGCAAATGTACCCGCTGTTAAGCAGGACACTGCTCGAAAGCAGGCCACGGCGAACCGGCCGGCCGTCCTGTCAGGTAAAATTACATTTTGCCGCTCACCGCTGACACTCTCCCAATTTTCAATTAACCAATTATCATGCAGGCATGCTGGGTTCCTCTCATCGTCGCAGTGACCCAAATCTGGCGCGATGGGCGAAACCGGCGGCATCGCAAGCAAACTCGCAAAAGAAGCAGAAAAAGAAACCGACTCTGATTCGAAACGTGAACCCCGCGGACATTGCGCATGGTAAGGGGTTTCATCGTGTTGTTTGCTTTTATTTTGTCTCATCGCACAAAAAACGGGCAGTGATCGGGACAATGAAATACGATCCTTTTCTTCAAAAATGGACTGGAAACGAGGAAGCCTTGCTGGACTTTGAAAAAGACGCGTCTTCTGTCGCAAATACAAACACAAGCGTGGGCTTGGCGCTGAAGCCAAAGACGCGTCCTGCCTTAATTAAAAACAAGAGCGGCATGAGCCAGACAGTGCACACTGTCGGCGCAATGGTGTTTGATCCTGTCAAAATGTGCTGGACCGGGAACGAGGATGAAATGGATGTGTTCTCAGGCATCGAGGACGACGGTTTCTTGAAGAGCGTGGACGAGCAAGGTAGCCCACTGGGAACCCTTCTTTGGTTGAGCAGGCCCCAGATTAATCCTTCAATCCAGACAACCAAAAGTATTTTATCCTCACAAAAACCAAGAAGCAGTCACTGTACTTGGCCGAGTCAAGCCACAAACTGTTTATTGGAAGATGGTATCCCAAGGCGGTCCAAGAAAGCAGAACACTGGTGCGAGATACTTCCAAGAGCCACCTGTACGATGTTCGGATGGTAAGCGCGTGTTCTTGTTTCCAAGTTGGTCCAGTGTTCCCGTACTAACGCAGGACCTGTTTCGACAGTTTACGATGCGGCACTAGTCTCAATAAAATGTAATTCGTTGTTGATTCAGCGCTTGTTGACTGGCGAAGGCGATTGGATTTGCATCCGTTTGTGCTTCGCCACACTTGTATGACAAACAACGCTGGAAAGAAAACAACGCCTATGGAATCCTTTGCTAAACTTGAGCTGCGCATTGCTCGCATCCTCACAGCTGATCCCTTCCCAGCTGCGAGAAAACCCGCGTACAAGCTCGGTCTGAATGCCGGACCCCATCGGCCACGTCTCGCTTCCTCTGCACAGCTGACAAAAGGTTACCCGGATCCAAGTGTGTTAGTCGGGCAACTGGCGCTCGTTGTTTGCAACTTTCCCGTGAGAAAGATTGCCGGCTTCAAGTCTGAGGCATTGGTGACGGGCATGTATGCAAACGATTGCGAAAGGGTCTACTTGGTTCAACCGCGTGGAGCAAGTCAAGCGATTGAAGATTCGCTGGTCGGCGCAAGAGTGGGGTTGGTGGATGGGGAGGGGGCATGGGTAGCCCGTGAAGATGGGAACAGTGCTGGGATTGAAGAGATGGCGACCTTTGACGACTTTCTCGCTTGTAGGTTTGAATTAACGAAAGACAGGTTAATCGGCATCGATTGTGGGTCAGATCGTGTTTTAGCTGTTTGCACAGCGAGCGGGGAGGCAGTCCGTCTTTCTGTTTCGGACGAAGTTGAGTCAGGAACGCCTTTGGCGTGAGTGCCGTGTTCGATGTGGGATAATACAAAGCGCGTTTGCGACTCTCGACATTAATTCACTTGTTCTGCATATGTCAGATTCATGGGCATGAGCGGGACTGAGCTCCCTGTGTTGATTTCAATGAAGGCAGTCCAAGTTCCCATCTCCCCTTTCTTTCTTTTTCTTTAGTAAAGATGAAGGCAAAACGGAGTCGCGAACACGACCAAAACAAACCAGAATCAGCCGACGAAGCTGGCGAAGACACTGCCCCGGTAGCGAAGCCAGATGCCGAGGATGACGCAGGCGCCGACGAGTCCACAAAGCAGACCAAGCTGGCCTACGCTATGGCCCGCATTCTCGGCGATTCGATCGCCACTGATGCGGACCAGAAAGTGAAGAGAGCCAAAAAGGAGGTTCGCCCGTTGCTGCCGCATTTTTCGTAGTTGGAATGTAACGCTGAGTTCGCATCATCACAGAAACCGATTCTCTCGAAACACAAGTCTATCGAAGCTACAATCGATGACCAGAAGTTGGAGGATAAAGCCAAGAAGCTTATCTCAAAGGAGAAAAAGATGAAGGCGCTCGATGTTGCTCGCATTAGACCAGAGGATGTCGTTGCAGCGAACGACCTCGAAAAGAAACTCAAGAAAGTTGCAACAAGAGGAGGTTTGCGCTCTCTTTCACTAGATTCAGCGCAGATAGTAACAACCTGAAATGATCTGTCCTAGTCGTCAAACTGTTCAATGCCATTCGCGTGGCTCAAAAGAGCGTGGAAGGTGTCAAGGCTGACGGAATCCAAAAGAACAACACAAAACGTAATCAGCCTGCTTACAAACCTTTCGCATAATAGTTATCTCACATTGTCTCCGAAATTCCAGTCCCTTCACTCTCTCAAGGAGGATTCATGCAAATGATCAAAGAGCCTTCTACATCAAAGCAATCCTCCAAAGATTCTGTCTCGAAAACATCATCAAAACACTCGAAGGGCGAAAGCGCGTCTGGTGGGGGAGTTCCTTGGATCGACGATGGCTTCATGATGAAGGAGTCGACTGGAGCAGGGGCAAAGTCATGGGATATGGATTCTGACTGAATAAAGCAGTTTGTTGAAAGCACGCTCCTCTCTACTCTCTCATGCGAGATTCTTGGTTTGGGGGATGTCTTGAAGTGTGTCGAAGAAATTAAATCCAAGCCTTTCTTTCTTTTTTTTTTCAAAGGTTTTAAACTCGTTTTTAAATCAGAACAGCATGAGCCGTGAGCTGAACAAAACGGGCGGCGCCAACCGCTATAGGGTGAGACTGCTCTTGCGACAGCGACAATAACACACGGACTGAGCGCCAGCAAACAGTATCAATCCTTCACAGAGCGCATCAAGACCATCAAGATCGATTCTGTCCACAAAGTCGTCAAAAACAATGTCGGCATCAATGCAACCAACAGCCAGGTGCGCAAAAGAGTATTCGGACTTGTCATTCTCTCTAACGAACGAGCACTGTTTCTCAGGATGTCGAGTGCTTCTTTGTCGACGGCCTTGCGCATTGGCAGGACCTGAACTGCACCAACGAATTCACCTCCTTCAGACGCGAAGTTACCAAGTACGCTCAGTCTCTGCAGCAGATTCTGTATCATCAAACCGAGATAGTGGACTTGATTGTGAAATATCTCGAGAATCCAAACTGTTTGGCTGCAGAACCTCTAATGAGGTGAGTTATTGGATCAGATTGGATTAGTTTGGATTGTTCAGCTGACAGATGGACACTGCTCCATCGATGCCAGTCTTTCAACCCTGCTCGCTCGAGACCTTCAAGAGGAATTCTTCCCTCACTTTCCAAGAGTCCTCACCTCCATCTTGAGCTTAATTCATAAGACGGATGCAAAGCTGCTGGAGGTTTGTGTTCTCTTGCAAATCGCTTCACGTCACTCTGTTGCTCACTCTTACACAACTTGTTTCAGGCCATCTTCAATTCAGTCGCATATCTTTTCAAATATTTGGCTCAAGAAGTCAGCGACGATGTCCTTCCTACATTCAAGTGAGCCTCAAAATCAACAAATTTGCGCACGCAAGTTCCCCACTAAAAAACATCAAACAAAAAGAATATTCCAGCGAGTTCTACAAGACCACCGACCCTATATTCGGCAATTTGGAGCAGAAGCTTTTGGATTCATTGTTCGAAAAGTGTCTGGGGATAATCTCACGGCTTTTCTCAAATACACGATCAAATCACTGCAAAAAGAGATGAGCGAAGCTTATTCCGAAGGAGTTGCGCTTTTGATGTTTGAAACGCTGAAGGTTTGATTTTTTTGTTTGTTTTGTTTGTTTCGTTTGCCAGATTTCTGAACATTTGATATGTTGACAGCAAGTGCGAAATACCCTGCATTCGAGGGCGATTGCAATTCTTCGATTAAATCTTAATTTGGTGCTGTCGATGTGTCCTGATTCTGAGGGTGAGCAAGTGTGGATTGAATCATGTTGCGTCGAATACTGACCCTCGCAACAATTCAGACATCGCATTCTTGACGTTAAACAAGACAATCATTTGTCTCGGGCATCATATAACGCCAGAAACCAGTGAAGATTTGTGGGAGTTTCTCACAGAAACTTTGACTTTGTCACTTGAAAAGTTCCAACAAGATTCTTCTTTGGAAGAACGGTTTCGAAAAATTTCCGAACTTTTTGCCAGCTTGACGCTTCTTCGACGCGGTTCAAAGATCGCGAATAGAAAAACCATCTTCGGAATCGTGGATACAGCTTTGACGGCACTCACAGCAAAAGGTAGCCGCCTTTCAACTCCATTTGTTCGTTGCTTGGCATCATTGGTCGCCTTCAGTCCGCTCGAGGACATTCTGGTGGCAGGGAAGGGGCCATTACAGACGTTGTTTGGAAGCAAGGATTCCGTCAACATTTTCATGTTCTGTGAGCTTTTGCAGAGACTCAAGTCGGATCATTTGGCCAAAATCGTTATGCCACATTTAATCAGGTTTGACTTTCCATTGTGGACTTGTTTGGTCCCCTCTGACGAATAACCTTTTTTTCATTCTTTTGTTGAGCAGTTTCCTGGTAGAAACGTGGGAAACAGACCCTGCGGCGCCGATGCTTTACATCTCATCCCTCATCGACACCAATTTCGAATCTCAAATTCAATACATTTCTCACGAATTCAAGACCCCTGATGGATGCATCAAACTCCCAGCCTCCATCGTCAAAGCATTTAAAGCCACTGTCACATCCGCATTGAACGTATCAAACGTGAAATGGGACACGGAAATCGAAGCCTTGGTACACGGAGATATGACAACAAAGTCACGATTAGCCGAGACGGGCATCGCAATCGCATGTACTCAAATTGTATCAATGCCAGTCAATGAAGTCTTTGCAGCACTTGAGCAGTTTTTGCTGCGCGTTCTGGACGACGTTGAAGGAAAAGTTTCACCGGGAATGTTTGAAGGGGAGTTTGGAACAGTTTCAAGGCGCGCGTGTGTTGCTGTGCTTGTTGGAAAAGCGTTGAATGCATTGGTTGCAAAATGTGTGGCGACTCGAGAAGTTGCGCGGCTGGCACCATTGTTTCGGGCGATTGTGGTCAGGATTTTGACCGTTTTTGAAGGAGATGTGAGGGCGATTGAAGCGGTTGCTGGATTTGTCGAAATTACAAGCAGGTGAACGTTTATCTCATTGTTTTCGTTTCCCCACACTTTCTATATTGACACTGTTGCAAACAGCCTGTCAAGCTCCATTAGTTTGACGACAGATGAATATGAAAAAGTTCTGCAAGTTTTGTCACCGAACGTTGGATCTGTGGATCCGGCTGTGCGATTGCATTCTTTGCGAATCATTATCGCTCTTTCTGGATACGTTGCAAACCAGGACGTCCAGGTAAGCGTTTCATAAAGAGTATTTTGAAAATGAATTCTGTGCTCACCAAGTCACAGGTCTTTCAAATTGCGCTTGATATTGAAAGGGTTGAAGACTCGTTGGCAACCTTTCGTGAAAAAAGCATGCTGATCAAGAGAATTGACAACTTGCTGTTGGCAAAGATGGTCTCGAAAACGAATGAAGAAGCTGCTGTTCGATACTGCCTGGGTAAAGCTTGATTTGTTCCGCTTGAATGCCGATTCTTTTTTTTTTTTTTTTTTTTTTTTGATCTGGTTTTTTTTTTTTTTTTTTTTTTTTGATTCTAATGACGCTTATCAAATGCAGCTCTCTTGAGTTCAAAGTTCTCAATGATCCATGCAGAAGTCTCCACAGTTTTGGTTAATTTTGCGAAGCGAAACTATGACCTGTTCTGGAAACACTATCTTCCTGTGCTTCTTACCACAAAGAAGCAAGGTAACTTTTGATTTTCGCAATAATCACATTTTGACAACAAAAAAAAAAAAAAAAAAAAAAAAAGAAAAAAAAAAAAAAAAAAAAATTTTTTTTTTTTTTTCTTTAAAAAAAAAAAAAAAAAAAAAAATTTTTTTTTCTAAAAAATTAATTTTAAAAAAAAAAAAAAAAAAAAAAAAAAAAACAGGGCACAAGCCAATCGACTTTGATTTGAACTTTGCGGAAGTAACTTCCACGATTAACTTGGACAAAAGAGCAACCACACTATGCACGTACGTTAACAAAGTCATGGATATTTCGCAAAAGACGGCAGCAAGATTTCAGAATTTGGATGAATTCGGGAGACGTGCCTTTTTTGAGGTATTTGATCTGAAACCCCGTCCTTTTTTTTTTTTTTTTTTTTTTTTTTTTTTTTTTTTTTTTTTTTTTTTTTTCGCTTCTTTTTTGCAGGCGCACCATCTAAAAACACGACTTCAAGACTTCCACTGCTGCAGTGAACCGCTTAGATGACAAGCAGTATTACCTGCTTCTGTTAAAAGTTCTGCGTTCCCTTCCCAATCTGGTGGAGCAGAAAAGCAGTCAGTTGTTCCCACTGTACTTTGAGCTTCTCCATTCAGATATCGAAGATACGGAAGAAGAAAAAGACGAAGAGGATGAAATCGATATTAATGAGCAAGTTGAAAGCTCGTCCATTCGAGGAATTGTTGTTGAATTCCTGCACGTGTTTGAAAACCTCAAAAACCCAGCATCAACCACCGACGCATCGAAATTATACGCCAGTTTCCTGGATCTTCTTTCGAACGGAGACGCCAAAATTCAGCAACTTGCGTTGAACTGTGTTTTGACGTGGAAGCAGGCAGGGATTGTTGCGTACGCAGAGCACTTGCGAGGACTCACGGAGGATGCCAAGTTTCGCGACTTTTTATCAACGCTTGACATTGATGCATTGCGAACGGGTGTGAAGATGGAGAACCAGCCAGCACTGCTTCAAGCGTTGGTCCGAATCTTGTACGGAAAGCTGATCAGCAGAAGAGGGCGCGGATCATCCAAGGTTGGACTCAAGGCGCGAAGGAATGCAATTTTTGCGTTCATGGTGTCTCTTGACGACGGAGATCGCGAGTTTTTGATTGACCTCATGGTTGCGCCGTTCAAATCGATTTTGAAGCAAGAGTCTGTCAACATGGATGGAGAATTTGCATTTGCGGATTCGATTGTGGCTTCTGGATCGTCATGGCCGATCAAATTCCAGCTTGGTTTCATGAACATTATTGAGGATTCCATCAAGCAGCTGAAAAATCACATCGCACCCGTTCTTCCGCGCGTCCTGTCTGTGATCATGTATCTGATGAATGCGGCTGAGCGAGAAGTTATTGATGAGTCTATCGAAGTTGTCGATGTACAGATTATGAGGGTTAAGCAACTGAAGGATGTGCGCCAGCTCTGTATTCACCGGTTGGCTCAACTTTTCAACTCGATTGATGGGTTTGACTTTGCGCCGTATGTTCCAGCTATTTACGAATCTGTCATTGACCGTCGTATTCCCAAGTTTGACACTGAAAACACGCAAGCGTCAAGTGCACTGATGGATGTTTTGGTGGCTTGGTCAAAGCGAAAGGAATACGTCATGTTTTTGAACCATCGCGCTGAACTGCTGCCAAAGTTACTCGCCGTTCTTGCTGCCAAAAATGTGCAAGAATCAGTGACTTCCATCGTGGTGGGAGTTTTCGAATCAATCCTGGTGATTGATAAGGAAAATCCAGATATGAACCTCGCCGAGCATCTGATCAAGCCGAACATGTCTCATATGCTCAAAAACTTCGAAGTATTGCTGTCAAAGTTGCTTCTGCTGTCCACTGCAAGATACAGTTCAATCAGCCTCACGTCTCGCGTTATTAGTGTTTTGGCTCAAACTTCCAAGTTTGTCAGCAGCCCTGTGGAGGCAGAAAGCCTCATGGTGATTCTGACGCCATGCCTCAGAAAGCGAACTCAGACGGTGTCTGAGCAGCTGAAAGTGGATATCCTGGAGATCTGTAAGCACTTAGCTATTAACTCCTTATTTTATGGTGTCACTGTAACTCTTCTTCATGATTTTTAGTGGCCAATTGCATCCCTATTTTGCCATCCCTTCAAGATCCAGCGACAAGAATGGAATCTCCATACTTTGTATTGATCTGCCAGATGCTGTCAACTCTGACGGAACGCGTGAGTCGGTCGAAAGCCGTGAATGCGTTCCGAGTTTTTGCAGCACTGGAAACGAAGCTGCAACCCATCGTTGCTCTGGTTGAAAAGTTCAACGCTTACCTACCAAGGCGCATCGAAGAGCCCGACTTCAACCTGCGATTTGATGCATTCACCGAGGTTGGACAGGACTTGTACAAAACGCTCGACAGCGATCAGTGGCTTCCTGTCCTGCACAGCTTGGTCCACTCTTTGCAGGATGTGACTGAGTTTTCCATTCGTACGAGTGCTGCTTTCTGCCTTTCCAAGTTTATTGACGTTGCTTCGGGCCAAGCTGAGGATGTTTCCAGCTCGGACCCAGCCCAAGTCGAGAAGCTGCGTGCTCAAGTCATTCATGTGCTCCTTCCGGCTGTAAAGAAAGCGGTGAAATCTAACGTGGAGCTTGTCCGATCTGAATTCATGACTCTTCTTGGCATTATGGTCAAGAACTTTCCAGAGATGGATGAATTTAAGGATTTGGTAGTTCTTCTGGCTGATGCAGACGATGAAGCAAGCTTTTTCAGCAACGTATACCACATGCAAATGCACCGTCGTATCAGATCCCTCAAGAGACTTTCAGAGATTTGCTCCACTGGTTCCATCTCGCAGTCAAACGTGGCCAACATTTTCTTGCCGCTGGTAACCCACGTTATTTTTGAAGCCAACAGGCAAGTGGACAACAATATCATGAACGAGGCCATCACTACGATTGCTGCATGCGCGACATGCTTGTCTTGGGGAAAGTACCACGATCTCATTAAGCGATTCCTGAAGGCAATTGCGCGAAGGCCTCTTTTGGAGAAGGAGCTGATTCGAGTTGTTGTGGCTGTGCTGGAAAACTTCAAGTTCCAAATGGTGCCAACCGCTGCTGCAGAAACTATCGCGACCGATACTGCTGAAGTTGCAACCATTATGGATATGGATTCAGATGGTGAAGATGATGAAATGGACGTGGACGCGAAGCCGCAAGAGAAACAAGAGAACGTCGAGCAAATGCAAAGAATCCATACAACCGTGGTCAAAAAACTGATTCCAGATTTGTTTGGCCATCTGACCAAAAACGACGACGAAAATGTTAACTTGAGAGTTCCTGTCGCAGTGGCAATCACAAAATTGCTGCTTAAACTCCCCGAAGAATCCATGAACGTCGAGCTGCCGCGCCTGCTGACGACCGTCTGCCAATTCTTAAAGAACCGCTTACAAGATGTGCGAGATGGATGCAGAGACGCTTTGCTGAAAATTGCCCGTGAATTGGGACCCGCATATTTCCCATTCATTATCAAGGAGCTGCAAGGAGCATTACTCCGCGGATACCAACTTCATGTGCTCGGTTTCACTGTTCACCACTTGCTGGTGGGCGTAACGGATACTTTTGGAGAAAGCGGCTTTGACACTAGCATCGACATGCTCGTTCGCATCTTTGTGAAAGACATTTTTGGCGAAATCAGTGATGAACGAGAAGTGGAAGAAATGAACGGAAAACTCAAGGAACAAAAGCGAACTAAGAGTTTTGATTCGTTTGAACTTGTGTCTCGCGTCATGAAGTTGGACAAGATTACCACCTTACTCCTGCCACTTAAAGAACTCATGTTGGAGTCCAACAGTTCAAAAACTTCAAACAAAATTCAAGACATTTTGAGAAAAGTTGTTACCGGATTGAACGCAAACACTAAGCTTGACGAAACGGAGCTGCTCGTGTTTGTTCATGGCCTGATTACTGAGAACTTGCCGCTTTCGAAGGTGGCTGCTTACAAGAAGGACAGGAAAACCGAAGCAGAAAAGCGTATTACTGTTCAAATGCGCCGGAACGAGCCGCTTGAAGACATGCTGACATATTTCAAGGCAAATGCTTATATGTTTATTGACTTTGGTATGTCGCTGCTCCTGGTTACCATCAAGAAGGATATGGTCAGACAGAACAATCCAGAGCATCTCAAGATGATGGATCCCTTGGTCGAAATTCTGAGCAAGTCACTGTATTCGCAGCACAGCACAGTCGTTGTCAACGCTCTGAGAATCTTTTCTCTTCTTGTGAAATGGCCACTTCCATCTTTGGAAGTTTCAATCCCAGTGATCGTCAAGCGGCTATTTGACCTTTTCCTCAAGAAAGGCGATGGATCTGCCGAAAAGTCGGACGCCGCTCTCAAGCTTCTGGGAGTCATCGTCAAAGAATGCCCGTACGCGAACATTAACCAAAAACAAATCATGACCCTCATCACTGTGTTGACACCTGAGCTGGAAGAACCAGACCGCCAAAGCGCTGCCTTTGCTCTTATCCGGTCCATTCTGAACCGAAAATACATTTTTGCCGAAATGTACGACTTGATGGCCGTCGTTTCTAAAATCATGATCACCAGTCAGAGCACTCACGTCCGTGACATGTGCCGTCAATGCCATTCTCAATTTTTACTCGAATACCCACACGGACCCATGAGACTCAAGAAGGAATTCAACTACCTGATGCAAAATCTGAACTACGAGTTTGAAAGCGGGCGTGAATCGGTTCTGTTCTTCTTTAGCACTTGTATTCCGAAACTGTCGGACGTGATTTTGGCCGAGTTCTCTGAAATGCTGCTCCTGTCGTTTGTCATGGTTCTCGTGAATGATGAGAGCCCGAAATGCCGAGAAAAAGGAAGCGATTTAATTAAGCTTCTGATTCGTCATTCGAGCCCTGCGAAGCGAGAAACGTTCTTGAAACTTGCAGAAAAGTGGTTTGATCAGTCTGAACAACCCCAACTGCTTCGAACTGCGGCTCAATTGCTCGGTCTTTTCGTGGATTCCGTCTCAGAGCGTGACATGAAACCTGCGCTTGATCAGATGGTGCCGAAATTGATCTCAATCCTGGCGCTCGTCCGGGACGAAGCAGAAAAGGCTTCTTACGTGGATGAGGATTCCATGCAGCAAGACAGCGCTGACGGCAAACTCGAGTTTTGGCAGGCTGGATACTACACTTTGAACACGTTCAACAAAATGTTTGCAAAATCACCAAGTCTTATCCAGTCGGCACTTTGCGCAGATATTTGGGAATATCTGAAGCATTTCTTGCTGTACCCACACACTTGGATGCGTTCTATTTCATGCAAGCTGTTTGGAGTGTTGTTCGCATCTGTTGATTTGGATGCACCGGTTGTGGATTCCAGCAATGCAGCATTGCAGGCAACGATTCTCGATGCCAGATCCATCACATTTATTTCAATGCAGTTTACCAAACAACTTGAATCGACCCAACTTGCAGAAGATCTTGCCAAGCAAGTTGTCAAGAATTTACTGTTTATCGGGAAATGTATCATGCGACTGCATAACTCAGAAGAGGTGCAAGAGGAGGCAGAAATGGAAGAACTGGATGATGAAGAAGCTGCAGCCAACGAATTGATGGAAGTGGGCGATGGCGAAGACGACCAAGAAAAGCCGGCAGGAAATCCTCTTTTGGTGAAGATCTTCAAACGTCTCGCGTACATTGGGCGCGCTGATCAAGGAAAGAGTAAAACACTTTTGGTAAGTACAAGGGTCGCCTTTTTGGTTGATGTTGCCATGTTCTGACAATATCTCATTGTGCAGCGGAAGAGCGTGTTCCAATGGTATGGAGCGATGATGCTCAGTCTGAAGTGCGACGATTATCGTCCTTACCTTGTTCCAGCCATGTCAATTTTATACAGAACAATCAACTCATTCGGGCAGGATCCAGGTGCGAACAAATTTCAAGTTGACCAGTCACTTTTGTGTTTTCTAAAACCGTTTCTGTTTCACAGAGGAAATCAAAACTTTGGCCAAGGAAATCTCTGAGCACCTCCAAAACCATGTTGGAATCACAGTGTACCTGGAAGTATACAACAGCGTGCACACACGGGTGCAAGAGGTGAGACAGGGTCGGAAAACGCAACGCAAGGTTCAAGCGATTGTGGACCCAGTTTCGTCTGCCAAGAGGCGAGAGCAGAAAAATCAAACAAAAAAGGCCGGGAAAAAGCGGCGTGCGGAGGAGTTTTCGAAATCTCGCATTCGCACGGGAAACACCAAACGTGCACGAAATATGTGATGACCGTTTTATATGAAGTAGATATTTGACAGTTATTGATGGCATTGAACTGGGCGAAAATAATAAAGCAATACGGATCTGCAACCTATATTCCTTCTTGCTCCACATCTGCTGTGTCGGGAACTATCGCTTTTGCTTTTCGCTTCTTGGGAAACAGAACTTGGCCTATGCTCATTGTTTTGCTTCCGGTGCGTTCATCCAAATAATGCGAGTACTCCAGTGTCGTCATTCCCTTGAAATCTTCAAGAAAAAAAAACGAATGACAGCTCAGATGATCAGCTTTCGAAAAGTTTCAAACCAAACTTACATAGCAGGATATGCAGTCGCAATAAATCTGCGATAAATATCGAAAAGGCAAAACTCAGGATCCCCGGAATCAACACGATGGATTGGAAGGCCGGCAAACTAAGGTTGAATGCTCCGACTGAAAAGAGTAAATTCCATTGTGTAAGCATGGGTATCCGGCCAGGCGGCTCAGCTCGACACATTTTCCTGACCTTTAGATGGTTTTTGGGCTGCAGCGACGAACGATACAACTGACGCGGCTGCCTGCGCCGAGGAGTATAAAAATATAGAAATCAAACTTGAAATATAGAGCCTGAGTTTGGAGGTTGAGATTTAGCGCTATTATCATGACAAATCGCGCGTTTCTCTACCTTGCTTACCCGTAATTCCGCCGTCCAATACAGTTATTCACATAGAAGCAATGATGGTCCAATCGCGGAATACATTTATCGCAATACCGACAATGCAGTGAATCAGTCTCGACATGTGCTTTGCAAACCCAACAAAACTTTGAGACTCGATCGTCTGTTGGCGGCTCATCCAGCTTTCCTTCAACGCCAGATTTCCAGACAGCTGACACGTGTGGATCCACTGGATTCGAACAGGACAGTGCAAAGCCATTGCCAAGCATGCTCAGCAGTAATGCGGTAAACACAGCGACGAGATACACGCGAGCAGCGCCTTGGTCCACGACATTTATGCAAAGCGTAAACACCACGGCGGATGAGAATGCGATATAGACACCGACGGCAATCTGGCGCGCATCCGGAGGGTATGAGAATCCATTGATCCGGGGGTTGGCAATGTGAGAGTCGAACGGGTTTGTTTGCGTTGAATCCATTTGTGCATGAAAAAACTGATTTTTGAGAATTTATTTGGCCACCATCAGAACTGAATTCGGAACAGCTTTTGCCTTCTTCGTAGTTTGGCCATCTTAATTCCAAGTATTAATACACAGGAGTTCGAGAGTGGGCGACTGTAGCGCGCTGTTCTCAGTCGGTCATTCCGTATTTCGTTGTTATTGATCAGTGTATGCAAGGTATCAGTCTTCGAAAGAACTGATGCCGGAAAACGCGTTTCCGTTGCAGTGAAATCCATCTTATTCAGCTTATGATGTATGTGCCCCTGAGTATCGTGTAGTGGGTCTGTTGACGGCAAAGATTCGCACTATTTATCGACTCCAACACCTCTGATTTCACGATAAAACATGTTAAGAACGGATATGTATTTATTACGCCTCGCCTTCTCAGAAGTCATCCATACTCGAGCATCCAATCAGTCTCATTGATGGCAAACGGATGCAAGAAGAAAAAGAAAGAACAAGAGCAACTCCTTCAAATAAGACGGCTCGGTGTAAAAGGGTTTCGACTTTGGCGCTGTTTTTACTTGCCCTGCTTCTTGAGCTCGTCGGCGTATGCTCCCTGGAAAGGGTTCTGCTGCAGTTCGATGGCACGTGCGTCTTCGGCAGCCTTCCATTCAGGGGTCATGGTACGGACGACAGGCTTCTCTGTTGGTGTGTATGTGGAGGGGTTCATTGTTGAGAGGGGAATCATGATCTTGGCCAAGAGTTCGAAAGTTTTGTATACGCACGAGTTTGCCACCAAGCATACATTCCGTATGCAACAAGGACAAAGACGGATGAGTAGGCCATAACCGACTTGGTCAAGTTGGGGTCTTTTGGGTTTCTGGCACCGTGTTCGCCATACGCGATGTAGTATGCTGTAATATGAGTCACGGTGAGCAACGTCCTGAAAGAAAAAAACACAGATCCAACGAGTCCCGTCTCTCTTATCAGCACTCACATGCCCGCTTCTCCTCGAGGGACATGTTCTTCCAGTCGCCCTTCTCTGCAACGGCCAGTCTGTCGGCGATTGCGCCCTGCTCGGCCTCAGGCAGCTTCCCCCAGCGGCTCTCGATGCCGGCGATGGAGGCAGCGGAGGCTCTTGTGGAAATGCCGCGAGACAGGGACAGCTTAAGCGAGCGGAGACCGACGGTGCTCAACGAGTTCATTTCCGGGTTGGTTAAAACTTTAAATTGTGAAAGCGGAAAAGAGAAGTCTTTATAACTTGTGTCCAGGCTCATGTGTGAACAGCTGACACAGATGCCAGCACCGTTCAATCCCCGCCTCTCTGATATCCCATTGGAGCCGAGTTACTGCTGCGCGGGTCGAGAGGAGCCATGGGAATATGTCAACAGCGTTTTCCCTTTTGCCGACTCAACAGTCCTCAGTTTCTCCGTCTCTTCTCTGGTCTTATGCCTGGCCAAGGCTACCTTCATCAGCAGCAGTGCTGTATGCATCAAGAAGGCAAACACTTGCGTTGCCGCCCAGGCGATTTGACCGGGCAACTGTTCTCCATACACTATGCGGACTGTAAAGGAAGCCAGAGACAAGAGTGCGGCAACGGAGGCCGCAATACCGTAGCGAGAGATGACGTCCAAGTGCGCGTCATGCTGGTTCGGATGAAACTCGTTCAAGAGTGCCAGGTATCTGGCGTACATGACAATAATGTACACATCAAAAACAAGGACTGCAGACGCGCATGCAATGTGCAATCCGCGAGAAATCTGAGTGCTGTTGAATGATGGGATGGCTAGTTGGACCAATGTTGGGATGGGTGTTGTGTAGAATGTGAACGGCACATATTTGATAAAGGCGCGTGCGTACGGAAATGTTCGAGGAGACGTGATTTCAACGAGAGAGCTTCCTCGGTTCCAAGTGTAGCAAATGTAGCCGTGGTTGACGCAAGATGAAGATAGCGTCACAACAAGAAGGCCGAGAAGATATGTTCTCACAGTTGTTGCCTGTGCTTGAATGAGAAATCCTGCGTACGAACCAATGTTCGCGAGAATGATGAGAAGAAGCAGAATGTTGAAGGTTGAAGCAGCTCTTTGAAATCTAACGCGAAAGCCTCCGCCTCGATTCCTGTTGTCCACAACGAACGCGTGGTATGCCAGCCAGAATATCTGAACTGTGGAAACTGTAATGAGTCCGACTCGAATGTTGGCGAAGACGGGTGAAGGAGAAGCCATCTTTTGAAATTGTAAATCTTTGCTTGTGTGACGTGACGTAGCTTTTGATTTTTCTTGATTTACTTCTTTCGTCTCCGCAGTTCCCAACGTTGGCTTCATGCTCGCTTTCGCTGTGGCTGCGCGTGCCACCTTGTGCTTATTGATGGTTCTCCACCAAAGGCAAGCATATGTTTGCTTAACAAGATTCGGTGCTGTCGTCACAGCACCGGACGCGTATTTCCACTCTCACAATGCACTCCGTTGTTTTATTCGCTGTACTAGCCGTAGCTCCAATGTCTCCACAATGATCGGCATGCCGGTTTCGATCAAAATAGGCCAAGCGATCATCAATTTTATGATGGCTTCAAAACACTATCGCAATAGAGCGGCATCCAGATGCACAATATAGCTTCGCTTGCAGAAATTTTATCTTTATTTCAAGTTTGACAGACGTTCACTCAGCACTTGCCGTACTCACGACAAGCTAGCACTTCCTTTGGCAGACATCCCTCAATGTCGAATCTGTTCAATGCATGGTACGGCATCTTGATTCGGGGAAAGATTGTCACAATTGCCAGCATTACGAGCAGCGCACATGCGGCGCCGACATCAAACCCACTGCTCATGACAAACGCGTATCTTTTCCACCACTCGAAATTGACGCGCTTAACCACAAAGTTCACAGTAAATGCGACCAAGAGCGGCGTAACAAGGTCTGAACGCAATGCGCCGATTTGGCTGTGGAACATGGCAATGATGGGGATGTTGACCAGGTGCCATAAACTGTTTGGAAACAGGGCGTGTAATCCGTACGGAATAATTGGCGCTACCAGCCCCACTGCGAATCCAGCTAGACACGGAAAGTATGGGGAGGACGGTCCAAAAAAATTGGTGCTGCCAATGGCGCCCCCTTTCAATTGAAAAGTGTCAGGTTTTCTTATCGATCAAAGTTAAAGAACAAACAAGAGTCTTACAGATAGTGCCAGCAGACAAGAAGATTTGGTAATTGTACGCGGTCCAGCCCTCCGTCGGCATCACAGTGGTCGACCCAACATTCAAGCGCTCACTGATGAAACACCCAACAATCACATTCACAACCGCACACAGGACTGTCGAAATAATCTGCGCCCAAAACATGGTTCGCGGAGGAATCTTGACGAAATGACTCAACTTCAAATCCTCCAAAAATGCCAAGGCTTCATTCACGCCCATGTATGTGAGCGTTTTGAACGTCATGAGATGTGTCAACTGGCCAGGAGCAATGAAACCATACAGCAGCTCGGCTTCAACATTCGTTGCGACGCGTTGACCCGAGATTGCTTCAACGATTCCCAGAGGCAAGATGCACACGACTGAGACAGCGATCGAAAGAAGCACGCCCCACCATTCGAGGTCGAAGCCGCCCCAGGTGCATACTGTGAGGGCGCCGATCGTCGAGATGCAAAGCAGAATGCCGTACCAACTGTCGGGAACGTCCAAGTACCGGTCCTATATGAATGAGAAATCAAATCAGTCAGAATCAGTTTTTTTTTTAATGAATGCCGGCTCTGGAAAGTACCATCATCTGTGCGTGAATATCTTTTGTGTCCAAGTCTTGCACGGCAAATTTGAATCGTTGCGCAATGTCTTTTCGGTACCATAGAAACGCGTGCATAAAGGTGCCTGAAGTTGTAAAGTTAAATTAGAAAAACAGAATGACTGACACAAGCGCAACAAACAACTCAACTCGTAAAAGCGACAAAGATGCCAAAATACTGCACAGCATACAGAGTGGTGATACGAATGGGCTGATTCATTTCATACGCCGTTTGATTCAAGACCAGCGAATGGTTTGCCTTGTATACGAGCTGCAGCGCGGAGATCTCCCTTCCAGCGGAATTGAAAAGGGCCGGGGAATTCACGGCCTGTGCAAGTGTGAAGCGCCCACGTCCTGCCAAGCCATCGTGCGAGTCTGATCCTAGAATTTGATCGGCGCCGAAAGCGTTGTTGACCCAGAGAAGTGGTGCGACAATCCAGACGAAGAACAACACTTTGGAATTTTTGTGGTTTAGTCGTGAATCAAGGCGCCCAACAGAGCAATGGAAAAAACTTACATCCAGCATACTGGTTCAGCATAGCCCACAGAGGACTGCGGATGGGTCCCAGCTGTCCAATAATGCTCCAGTCAAACGACAAGCTCAAGATGCCGAAGCCCTGACGCGCCGAGCCCAGCATGTGCAGCCGCTGATTGAATGTTCCTGTGTAGCACAGCACCGACACTGCCGACAGCATGGGCGCCACAAAGCCAGGCAGGAACTGGTACGCAAACATTCCCGACATGCAAATCAGTAAGAACACTCGTTTGCTCATCCATTTGCCTTTCTCTGTCGAGGGCGCGTCATTGGTAGCACGCGATGCAGTGTCATCGTCTTTGTTCTCGTTGTCTTTGGATTCAGTTGAATGGTGTTCATGCAATGCTCGAAGCGTGGCAATCACAGTCAGCGTTCCTGGCCACAACATGGCCGCCGGCCGAACAAGCACTTTTCTGCACAACCCAGCGACGCCGTATCCAGACAGCTGAGTCACGATCGCGAACGCTATGCACCAGCCAATATTCAAAGATTGATTGAGGTAATACTTTTGCGAGACAATATTGTATAGAGCGTAAGCGGGCGCAGCGGCAGTTCGAACGATGACGTAAATCATTGCATTCTCTTTGAAATTGAAGGGACCCGGATTCAGCGTGAATTGTGTTTTAAAGTACGGTAAGGTGTAGATGCGTGGTGACAGGGACCAGTACATGAAATTGCCGAGAGGATAGGAGAGCAGGAGGACAAAGTACGGACTGATGCCCTGCGAGTGCCGATTCCGAATTGGGGAAGGAAAGATTACAAGTCAGATTTCGAAGTGGGAACAGCAGGGAAAGCAGCGCCTCTTACAAAGAAGTTTGTTTTGAATGAAAACACAGTGTTGCAGACAGCCAGCACGAGTCCAAACAACCCGCCGAGAACCAGCACTCTGAAAGTGATCACAGGCTGCGTTGGATCATCGGTGTCCGAAACAACCGCATCCACAATGTCCAAGATCTCGCCCATCATGATGGTTCGTTCGTCGCCATCTTCGCTTTCGTCATCCAGATACTCTCCATTGACGAGATTGAGGTCCG
The DNA here is from genome assembly GCA_006535975.1 of Chytriomyces confervae. Classification (NCBI taxonomy): domain Eukaryota; kingdom Fungi; phylum Chytridiomycota; class Chytridiomycetes; order Chytridiales; family Chytriomycetaceae; genus Chytriomyces; species Chytriomyces confervae. The sequence continues at coordinate 21,362 of QEAP01000034.1, forward strand.
ATTTCGAGTAGTGCGCAGGGCTGTAGACTTCGTAGCTGTCAAGACGGTCCTGTTGAGACTGGACAGCGAATGCTGTGTGATGTGAGGAAGGATGAGTGTGAGGAAGACGCTGCTGGAGCAGGGACGCAGGCACCTTCGTTGTGTTTATGAATGCTCATGTTCTGTTTTGACGTGACTGAAAAAGACGGAAAAGCGCAAGCGCTGTTTGCGTTTTGAAAGGTTTGGGATTGAAGGAGACCATTGGTGGACATTGAAAATTTGCGGGTCCCATTGACGCCCATTCATACGGAAAATTAATTTTTATTTTGGAAGCGTTTTGACAGTTGGCGCGTTTACATTTTGACGGGCAAAAGACGCAGCTGCTTTGTTAACCCGCGTGTGCTGCCAGGATCCCTTCTGGCCATCTTGCCTTCAGCGCTCTCCAACCTGAGGATCCAGCTTGCCGCATGCGCTGACAACCAGCGATACGTTCGCAAGCAGCCCTTTCGAAGTCTGCTCCGCCAGCACCTGCTCGTACCGAAGTCCAAGCGCCTCTGCTGAAGCTCGGTGACACCCGTTTATGTAGTTTTCGGGTTTCACGGGTTGTATCTCCACAACCGCCGTGTCTGGCGGTGAAAAAAGAAGATGCGAAAGGCCTGCGCCGTGCGGTGCGACAATCATGTTTGCTTTGGCGTGCATTTCCAAAGTCACCTCAGCGCTTTCATTTCCAAAAAACGATGCGACCACGGAAGTAGGGTACGCATTCTTCAGTGCATCCACAAGCTCAGCGTGATTGATAATGTTCCTCTTTCTGTCGTCGTTTGCTTTCCTGTTCTGCACTATAATTCGGTGACCGCGCACGTCATCGCCCTTTGTTTCATTCCTGTGCGAGATCATAATATTCCGAAACAACAGGCCAGCTGCGCCGCGCATTTTACCGCAAGAAGTTGCGGCCGGGACAATGACCTTCTCCGCGAATAGAAACTGGTCTTTCCTCACAGCCATTACACGGCTTGAATGGATTCCGCATATGGACAGAAGGAGCTCCATCATTTTAGGAATTTCATCGTTCTTGTTTGCCAGAACAGCGACCTTCACATGGTTGTGCTTGAGCGCGTAAGGAAGAACCATGACCAGTCGGAGAAAGTCCTCCACAATCGAATGATAATACGCGAGACCTCCATACTGCATAAGAACAATGACTTCTCCTTCTACGTAGGTTCTCGGCCCTTTTGAGATGTCGAACACTTTCACATGTTGGTGTGCTTGGCAGCCGCCAGGAAACCAGCTGGTACGGCAGTTGAAGATGGAACCAGAAGTTGTGGATATAAATGCATTTCGGAAGACAGCGAATCCACCGGGATTGTGTTCTTGGTTTTTATAGTTGAAATCTGGCAGAGAATGCCATAAAACGCGACTGAGTAATTCAGATTCGCTGCCGTGCTGCGTCACAGAGCAATTTCGCACATCCATACAATGGGAGAAGCCAGATTTTGGCATGTTAAATTGTTTTAGCTCGCTGGCATTTCCGATGGGGCATCCACGTGGCGCGGCAGCAAACATGGCTTCCACGGTTTCGATCTGCAGCTGAAAGATGAGTCTGAATTAAAAATGACTAGCGAAAACGAACATTTACTGAGTCTGAACCCAAACTCAGGTTTGAGGCAGGTTTGGAGAGGGGTTCGATCTCTCCCTGAAAGTAACGGTGAACGTGCTGGTGCAGGTTCAGCCGATATGATCGAAAATCATCCCGGTTAAGCGCTGCTATGATGACATAACCAGTAATTGCGAGGATGCCCAGTAGTCCAAGTAATGTTTTGTTCTGAATTTGTTTCATTTGCTTTATTTATTTGTGCCAAGCTGACAAAAGACGTTCGTCCATCATGCGTTCCTCACGAATCAAAAAGGGGACTGGATAAGCTGGAGCTTTGCCCCAACCAATTCAACAGTATTGGCGTTTAAACACCGGTGCGAAGAAAGGAACCTTTTCTTTCGCATGTGCAAAATTCCCCCGAGTGCATGAGCACACTACATGCAAGATACTAACGACCTACAAAACGCGCTCATTACGCGCTTGGCTCGCCGTGTTCACAAACGCGACAAAACATTTTTTTGTCTAAAATATTTAAAAAATAAAACCCAAATATAATGGTGGAAGTCCTCCCAACAAAAGTCGTCGTTCATCCGCTCGTTCTTCTCAGCGTCGTGGACCACTTCTTCCGAGTCGCACGCAACACAAACAAGCGAGTTGTCGGAGTACTACTGGGCCAAGTCAACGGCGACACGGTCAATGTTGCCAACTCGTATGCGCGTGAGAGCGAATTAATTCTTTGGATGCACTTGGATGCCTTGCGCGGAATGCTGACTGTGTGATTCTTCAATGCTGCGCTCTACGTTTTTAGTTCCCTTCGAAGAGGACGAAAAGGACAGCTCTGTCTGGTTCCTGGACCACAACTACCACGAAGCAATGTACGATATGTGCAAGAAAGTGAATGGTGCGTATCAAACCCTTTTATTTTTTTTACTGTTCCTTTATCCGTTGTGTTTATTTTGACCCTCTCCGAGACGCGCGTTAATTATTTTCCCCTCCACACACAGCCAAGGAAAAGATGGTCGGATGGTACCACACCGG
>QEAP01000034.1:24535-49130 GCA_006535975.1 Chytriomyces confervae
TGCATAATCTGATTCAGAACAAGATTACAAACCGAGAGGAAGAGAAGAAACAGGATGGTAGTGGTGCTTTGGTGGAAACCGGGTCTGTGCCTGTCGTCGGAGCCGATGGCAGTGGCGCAGACAAAAAGAGTGTAGTCGAAGCTAAGAAGTGATTTGTGAACTGTTGGGGAGGGCCCTCAGTGTGTGGGGTGATAATAATAAATCATCTTTTGGTTTTTGGCATTTTGATATCCATATCGCAGTCACCGCCTGTTTCACCGCGTTTAAAAACCCGCACAACGCCTTGGCTGGTCACTTCGCAGACTGGTTTCGCGCTGCTTGAAAGTAAACAGTTACCTCCAATGGCGCAACAAACTCTTTCGTCTGTGTTGTATGTACATGTACTTCTTTACCAAGGGCTGTGCAATCGGAACAGTAAAGATGAACGAAATTCATTGTGGGGTATATACTGTATTGTTTTGGCACAGACACCTGGCGACTTGTCAACACGCTACCGACTTAAACTCGGCCGGATCTAAATCGGCACATTCGAGGGTGCCCGCAAAGGTGAATGCATCTTCTGCGCCGCCCCAGCACTTTCACTATCCATTCCCGAAGCATAGATATACTTCTTGCTTCCATGTCCAGCCGCCCTATGCAGATTGGAGGCACTCATCGCAACTTGGTGAAGCCGTACCTTCATAATGATTGGCGCCGACACTATACCCACTGAACTCAAGTCCACCGTCATTTGCGCATAACTATACACCTTCCATGCGCTTGGATTCGTGAGGCTCGGATCCAGAAAGAAGGCGGTCATGAGAGTGACAAAGCCGCCGAGCGCAATAAAACAGAAACATGAAGAAATGAGACCGTATCGCGCAATGATTTTGAGTCGCGCGCCGTTGTTGTTGTTGCTTTCACTGCACGGTAAGTCTGCTGCTGTTGAACTGGTGTATTTGACCAAGTACGAATAGAAGGCAACGGTAAAGAACGCGTCCAAAGTTGTCACAACCCCGCCAGAGGCAAAGTTGACAATGTTGTAGTACTTTTCAGACTCTGCAACAGTCAGCGGCAGCGTGCACAGCTGGACGATGGTAGGCAGCATGCACGTGAATGGCGTCGTGTACAGCAGTGTGAGGAATATTCGATGCATGCGAGGACTGGACTGCGTTTTGAGAATGTCTGAGGATCTTGCCCAGGAAAAAAACCTTTGAAAACGGGGCGTTTCAGCAATTGTTACTCATCGGCCGTACTCGCCTCATTACACGCACTTACAGATACATCACTTCACAAACGCCGTACCACAACGCGTAAGCAATCCGATAAACGTGGCTTCGCGAATGAAAGAAACGCGCTTTGCAAACGTAATAGAAAAGAGCCGATAGGTGAAGGCTCAGCAACAGCGAGTAAGACGTGCTGAAGGTTGTTTTCCACGTGACTGGGATCTGTCGGCGCGGCAGGTCCACGCAGATGGTAAAGACAAGGAGAAACATAACTGTGGCGCCAAGGAAGCACGCGCACACGTAAGGAAGTATCCAGAGTCCCGTGAATCGGTCGCTGTCCATGTCACTCATCGGATTATCGGATTCGATCCGCCTTTTTGATGACAATGAAGGACAATTGTTGAGCTTCCTGTCTGTCACAACTTCAACGCCAAGAATTCAGCCAAGTTACTCCTCCTTTGCGCGGCTGTTTTTTTCAGCTGCTTTATGGTGCATGCAACCATTTATCAACACACTGAGGCGCCGTTCTTGACATGTGCATCTGATTTATCATTTGAAAAACTGTGCAAAAATTGTGCGCGAATGTAGCGGCGTAAAGAGAAGAGCATAAAATCTTCAATATGCAGTTGTTGCCACCCTCGGTCTTTCAAAAGCCTGCTTTTGTTTCGGTTTCTTCAAAAAAAAAAAAATTAACACCAAAAATAAAAAAACAGCGTCAGTCATGATTCAACCACGACGGATTCGTGTGCGGTAGTTTGATCGATATAAGCGTCTTTCGCACCGTTCCAACAGTTTCTCCATCCATGACTTGAACGGAAACATTCTTGCTTCCACACGTGCTATTCTGGATATTCTGCATCCCGATTTGATGAAGCCGCACTTTCATCACAACGGGAGCAAGCACTGCCGCAGTGGAACCAACATCCGCAACCATTTGACCCAGCTGATACACCATCCATAAAGTGGGAGATTCCAGCTTTGGATCCATGAAAAACGCGGTCATCACACCAGCGAAGCCAAGTAAAGTAATGAGACATAACCATGACGAAATCAAGCCGTATAGAGCTATCGTTTTCAGTTTTTGGCCGTTGTTGTTGCCGTAAATCGCATTTTCGTCCACAGAGTTTGTGTATTTGTTCAAGTAGGAATAAAAGGCAATTGCAAAGAACGCGTCCATTCCTGTGAGGAATGTGCCGGAAACGATTTGCGAAATATTGAAATACATTTCAGATTCGACCACGGGCAAAGGTAGCGTACAGAACTTGACCATGGTTGGTAGTATGCACGTCAAGGGTGTGAAGTACAGCAGTGTCAGGTAAATGCGGTACATTCGCGGGGTGTATTGGTTTTTCAAAATGTCAGAGGACCTTGCCCACGAAAAGAACCTTACAATTGCTTGATTGAGATACTTTACAGCTTGGATTGATGGTAAAGTATGTTTGATGCTTACAGGTAGAGCGCTGCGGAAACGCCGTACGAAAACGCAGACGCAATTCGATATGATTGGTATTCCAACTGACGAAAGAGGCCTTTGAAGATTTGGTAGAACATGGTTGACAGATGGAGGGCTGCTAGCAGAGTTTGCGAGACGCTGAAAACGGTGTTCATTGCAACAGGAATTCCTCGACGCGGCAAGTCTATACAGACTGTAAAGACGAGAAGGAACAGGATGCTGAGGAGGTTGATGCCCGCACAGAAGTACGACATTATCCACATGCCCTCGGCTCTTTCGGTGCTGCTCATTTTATGACGCCTTTGTTGGACGCGAGGACAGCGAACAATGATGCCCGAGTTGAAAATGTTTTGAAATATCATGCGCATTGGTTTTCACTGTCTCGTCCAAGCTCTGGATTCTTCACGCATTCCCTTCCGCGTTCTTCGCAGATTCCGCTTAAGTCCGCTCAAAGAAGTATTGGCCAGGCGAGTTTATTTCTGTTGAGTCATTTCCACTCACAACAGAGGGTTCTTGCTGGGGCTTCGTCAGTAGAACATTCGAATGCGCCCCGGCGCATTGCGTAGAGCAAACGGCAACGGATTAACAACGAGGATCACCTGTGGTCTGTTCCTGATGGAAAGATTGATCGGCCGAAGTAGTCCTGCATGTATCTGAATTCTGCGAGGACGGGCCAGTGACGATATTGAGGAGGTCGTTTTGAAGTCATGAAAGTTGTCCCTTCAATGTCTTGCTTGGTTTCAGAATGAAATTTGCCAGAAAGTCATTGGCGAACAGTGAAGACCAACCCAACCCAACGCACAGAAGGCAGATCCTCAAAACATGAACTTTACAAGCGTGAACCTAGTGGAAGGATCCAACGTGACAGCATCCTCCTTCGACAGCATCGGGCCCAAGTGTCGCGGCGGAGTCTGTCGGCCTGTTCAGATATCCACTGCTGGTGGCAACGTATACGATGACAACTCCTTCTGGCAGAGCATGTTCGGTAAGATCAACTTGATGCCGTTGTTTTGTTTGGTGTTCTGAATCTGCTTCGCTTGGATAGATCCCGGCTGCTCCAACCAATGGTTCGTTATCAAACCTCCATCTTTCACACAGACGCACTCACGCTTGTACAAAAACAGGATTCAGTCGGCATGGAAATCAAACTCATCAATACAAGAAATCTTGATTGCGTACGGAACTCTCGAAGCAAAAAGCAACGGTGAGTTAGAGCTTTTTGCAGCAATGACAACTGAAGACAACCCCACATCTGCTTCCGAATACCAGCGACAGCATCGCTTGCGCAAATTCTCTTGAATCCGAATACTGCGAATGCCATCGACATCACCGGTCGGATACACTGCGCCGCCATGAACATCTCGAACGTGGGCATGTTGGCAAGGCTGGATACTTGCAGAATAGATACTCCCGTCGATGGAATCAACTCTATTCGGTTCACATGGAATCTGACAGATCTAAGGACCGTGAATGCATCTGTATTTCGAGGATGCCAAATGAATGTGAACGAGGTGAAAGCACCAACCTTGATGCCATTGCGGCAAAAACTCACCACACAAATGCAACAGATCGTCATCAACTCTGTCAATCATACCTCGACCGAAACTCGATCCGAAGAAGCAAAAGACCTTGCCACTCCGTTCGCTGGAATGAACACACAGATCATTGGAGCCATTGTGGTTGCGATCGTGCTGTGTACAATTGGAATCTGTTATGCAGTTTACCGGGCTTTTGGAAGGTTTCAGCCGAGGGACGAAAAGCTTGTGAGTGACGAGCGGCGTGGGTCTGAAGATTCCAGGGCGAGCGCGGAGAGCATTTAAGCTCCCGCTTCCGTGAGCATGAGACGATTCAACCAGTTTTTTGTTTTTTTTCACCTCCAAAGCGATAGTAAAAGTTAATTGCATTTATACACGCACCCCCTGGTTCAAAAAACTTTCGAAAAACATTTGGAAAATAATATGAATACACCGATGGCCGAAAACGCGATGGACGGTGCCTTGCTCTCTGCATCCTCAACCGACGTGACCAGTGCTGCGTGCCAAAATTTGCAGTGTGGCGCTGAAAGCATCCAACGTGGTAGCATTGTCGGATCCAACAAGTTCTGGCAATCAGAAGAAGGTATCTGCTTTACTTCCAGTTGCATACATGGACCAATCAACTTACTTCTACTCGCACAGACCCTACGTGCTCCAGACAGTGGTAAGCCATGCCCCCATCGGTTTGACTGAATATTCACTGACAGGCAGCAACAGGGTTCAAATCCTGTGGCCTGAGCGATACTTGATTCACAAGTTTCTGATTGGCTACGCGTCTTTGGGACAGACATTCAACCGTGAGTCACGTGATCAAATCAAGGTTCAATGCTTACCCCACACACACACACACACACAACAGAAGGCGACGCGTATTTCCAAGTGCTGCTCAATCCCTTTTCAACGCATCCGAGCGACGCGACTGCGCGCACGCTGTGCACTTCGCAGAACTACGCAAACGCGCAAATGACGCGGATCGACTCGTGCGTCGTTGCAGCTGAGTCCGAGGCCGTGTATGGCATCCGATTCACGTGGGGGCTCTCACCCACAAACCCAGGAATGAATGGAAGCTGTCAGATGAATGTGCAGGAGGTATATTTTCTTTCTCTATTCTTATTGGCAGTTCTTATTGGCAATAATGCTTACTGGCGTCCAGATTATCATTCAGGCTGAGAAAGCATTCGAGCCGCCATCTCCACCACCACCAGTATTGAAAGAATCCCCGGCTGTCGTATCCGAGAGTGTGGAGGGACAAGGGACCGTGTCGGCTGGAGGGATCGTTGGACTTGTGCTCCTGAGCGCTGTTGTGTTGTTTCTGGTGACCATCTTCTCGATCCGTCAGTACAACCTGCGCAAGCGTCGCAGACTAGGGCGGCTGTTTTAATGCATTCATTCCGGCTGCTTTTTTCAAGCCACACAAGGACCCTAAATACCATCTCCACACGTGTCAGTCAAAATTCACCAAATAAATGACCCGTCTCACCGAACTACTCCAGATCAGCAAACTGACTGCGACATCGACAGACACGACTGGCACCTGTGCAGGACCCTCTCGTTGTGCGGTTGAACAAGTGCAACATGATGCAGCGACAGAGTTTCTCGACCGCAAGACACGGTGGCAGAGTGTGCTTGACTCGCGGTGCAAAGATCAGGCCATCCAGGCGCGATGGGACCTGCCATTCTCAATCGAGTCCTACGCGGTACTGTATGGTCCACTTGGCTATCAGTTTGAGGGTATCTCTGTATTTTAGCAGTTGAATACCACCTGTGCATTGCTGAATTACTCAAGTATTTTCATTCACTTCTCGCGACATTTCTTCGCAAGATGTCAATTCTTCAACTCCGCGCCACAATGTCAAATTTTTGACGTTATCAAACACCGTGTTTGATGCTTCAAACTACGTCCGATGCACGCAAACATCTATCGCAGACCGCGGCGTCGCTCTCCGCTACGACATTTGCTCCTTCAGCGCATCCACGCAACCCGGCTTACTCGACAACATGGTCGGGGCCACATTCACTTGGAAACTACGCGTCGCCCCAAACTCGACTGCATGCCAAATGAATATTTTCGAGGTTTGTGCGAGGTTTTTGTTGGATGCAGGACCTTAAAGTTTGATCCTCAGATGAACTTGTTTGGTCTGCCCATGTCGCAAGTGCAACCGAAAAACGCAGGATCGGGCAATGGCAGCACGGTGGCAACTGTCAATGTGCCGAAGGGTGTGAGTCCGGGACTCATCGTCGGTGTTTCGATTGCGGCGTCCGTTGCAGCTGCAGTGGCTGCGCTTGTTTTTGTGCGGCACAGGAACTTGGCTAAACGAAAACGCGCCGGTCGGTTGTTGGAGGCGCATTTGGTGGCGCATTGAAACTTGAAAACTGCAAACGTGAACTCGCTGATACCCATCCTCAAGCATATATAAGTAAGAACTCATCGCAAATAAACATTAAGTGAAGTGTAAAACAACGGCAGCCCATTCGAACCCCGATCCCATGAGGTAACGGGTGAAAGAGAACCATTATTTTGACCACAATGGTGTGAGCATTACTTGGCATGCGGAGAAAGACTTGTTGAATGTTGATCATGCTGCCTTCGTTATGAATCAGCACATTGTTTGCACTGCGCGTCTCGTCGTTTTTTGTTGGCATGTGAATTGTCAGTGGGTTTGTCAGACAAGGAACGAGTAAACAATACCATCGTGTGGATTGCACAGCGCTGAACGACTAGACATAGAGAGGGTTCCCCCTCATACTTAGCGGCTCCCCTTCAACTGAACTTATTGCCCAGTCGCCTCTGGTAGCATTCTCCGATGTGTCAGATGAACTTGTACCAACTGCAAATGTGTGGAACGCGGACGCCGGGCATTTAACTGTTGGCCAGATTGTTGGGATTGTGGTTGGGGTTGTGCTTGTGCTTGTTTTTGCAGGGGTGTGTTTTTATGCGGTGCCGGAATTTGCGGTTGAGGAGAGCGGGTCAAAAGAGGAGGAGTGTGTTTATGCCGGTTGCGCTTGAGGATGAGTCGGTCATGGAGTCTTTTGGGTCAGAGTAACCGGGATTTACCCGAGAGATGGTCGAGCGAGTCGTTGGGTGTTCCGAATGGCGGATGGGTCGCATGCATCTCTGAAAGATGGGAGAAAGATATTATAGAGAGAGAAGGCAGGCTGTATCGGGATAAAATATCATTTTTTGACAGCAAGAACCCAAAAAAATGCGCGACTTGTGTGCATGTATTTGAAAACGCTTGCTTCAACGACAAGACTCAAGTCCAGACGGAAAAAGGAAAAGCAGGAACACTCCAAAAAATAAATCACGCATTGCGCACAACCCAATCAACTGCCTCGGCAAACTGTTTCACGTTTGACTCGTTCAGGCCAGCCATGGAAACGCGTCCTTCATCTGTCATGTACACGTGAAACTTGGATTTGATTGCAGCGACCTGAGCAAGTGTCAGCCCCGTGTACGAAAACATTCCAATTTGAGACGTGATGTGCGTCCAGATTCCAGGTGTTTCCATCTTTTTCAAGTGCTCAAACAATTTTTCACGCATCAGCGTAATTCGATTCGCCATTGTCTTCAGGTTCTCCTTCCACTCTTTCGTCAACGCAGCATCCTTCAAGACAATGTCCACAATCTTTGCGCCAAAGCCCGGAGCGTTCGAAATGCTGCATCGTACAAGAGCACAAAATTGTGAGTGCGCTTTCACAGTCGTCTCCTTGTCGGCAAACACACCGGTCAAACAACCAGTTCTCTCGCTGTAAAGTCCAAAGTTCTTGCTAAAAGACTGCGCAACGAGCAATTCAAACCCTTGCTCGACAAAGTAGCGCACTGCCCATGCATCACGGTCCAAGTCTCCTGATGCGAACCCTTGGTACGCGCAGTCAAAGAAGGGAAAGAGTTGTCGCTCTTTCATAATGCTTGCGATTTGCTTCCATTGGTCATGTGTAGGGTCGAGGCCAGTTGGGTTGTGGGCGCAGGCATGGAGGACAAAGATGGAACCAACGGGAGCGGTGTTGAGGTTGTCCAGCAGAGTGTCGTACGCGATTGTACGGGTCTTTCCGTCCCAGTAGTTGTATTCAACCACTTTAAGATGACTCGCGGCAAAGATTTTGGGGTGGTTGCCTGCGCGAAATTTGCTTTAGGCATAGATTGCATTTAAAATGATTCACAGTCAAGTTACCCCACGTCGGATTCGTGATGTACACTGTCCCTGGGCGGAACTTTGCCAAAAAGTCAGCTCCGAGACGAACTGCGCCCGTTCCAGAAACAGCCTGAATATGCGTCACGCGCTTGTCTTTCATGGCAGCGCTGTCTTGGCCAAGAATCAGGCGTGCAGACGCTTCAGTGAAGGATCGGTTTCCGTCAAGTCCGAAATATTCGTGGTTCGATGCAGGGTCAGAGAGCAGGATTTGCTTTGCCTAAACGGTGGGGGGGTGTATGCGTTAGCGACAACTGAAGCCGCAAAAAAAAAAAGCAGGCTGGACCTTCTGAACTACTGGCAACACCCACGGCTTCCCAGTCTCATCACGATAGGCACCAATGCTCAGGTTGATTTTCGAGGGATCAGAGTCAGCAATGCACTCATTCAGCAGCTTGAAGATGGGGTCCTCTGGAGGATTATAGGTGCAAGTGTTGTAGCCGCCTGCAATCGATAGATGCCATTCTGAAAGGAATACCTGGCTGCTGAGTCAAGTCCGTCCAAGTGACAACCTTTGCGTCTGTTTTTGCCTTTTTGTTGGCGTCATCCTTTGTGTCGTTTTTTCGAGTGCGAGGCGGCATTTGCTGATTTTTTTTTTGGCTTTGTCCAACTATTTTATTTGCTCTCATGCAGTAAATATTTTGATAGAATTGGGACAGGTTTCAGCATAATAAGCAGATTATGGAATCCATAAGGCAGGCCTGCCCGAAGCTCGATAATCACGCTCGAAAAAGAGAAGCGATTCCAAGACTGCATTCATTGAATGCCAAAAGTGCAGTAGCCGGGATTCGAACCCGGGTCGCATGCTTGGAAGGCAGGCATAATAACCACTATACAACTACTGCTGTTGCTTTTCGTCTTTTTATACTTCTATATTATTACGTTGATTGAAGAGCGAAGAACGTTCAGCTGTCGTTTGCACATGAACATGAATGAGGGTTGATTTCCCCGATTCACCGCCAAGTGAGCACCAAATTATCTTTCTCAGAACGGCATTGTTTCTTTCGCCAAAGGGCATATTTCTGAGCGGACGGTTCCTTTCCATCTGTGCGTCTCTGGTCTTGTGCCTGACGGTTGCCTCGACGGCATCCGCATCTGTTCTTCCGCTCAAGCAGGACCCCCTCTACCTCGAAGCACACTTGTACGGTCTCATAATGCAAACATATGCGAAGAGATTGCGTTAGTAGTTGGAATACAGTTGGATGTGGCATCGCCAGTCTCAGCAGCTTGTTTTTTCATCTTCTGAAGGGCGCCGTGGTTGTTTGCTTTTAAGAACGCGAGCGCGTTAATCGGCGGCTGAAGCAGATGAACACGCGTAGACTGGCGCAAAGGCGTCGATATTCTCTGACTTCTTTCGAGCACTCTGTTGTTGCATTGGTGGCATTGGCTGTGCCCGTTAAAAAATTAACATGAATCAGACAACTCCAGACAACAGGTCAGTTTGCTTCTCCCCTCCCTCATCTCCCTACGCCGGACTGAATCTCATTTAATTCAGCAGCCAAGCAGCGATCAACTTCACCGAAACGGCCCCCACAGAGGTCATCCAGCAGATCTTCAGTTGGATCCACCCCTCCCAGAACGTGTCCCTCAAGTTGCTAAACAGACGCGTGCACCAGTGCCTGTCATCCATCTCATTTGCAACAATCAACCTTTTCCGTTTCATTCCAAGCGGAAACTCAAGCGTCCAAGATGCCTCCCTTGTCATAGGAAGCATGCCGTTGGATGAATTCGATCGTGGCCTGTTCATGTGGCCCGAAGAATATCAATACGCTCTTGTTGCCGTAAAGTACAAGTACCGCGCACGTATGATCTGGGAAACGAAGAAGCTTAGGGGCAGGCTGACCCCTGCGCTCGGCGAAATGAAGAACGCAGAGACGCTTGGTTTGGGACAGAACCAGCTAACTGGCCAAATCCCGCGCGAGCTTGGACAGTTGCAGAATCTGCAGTATCTGAATTTGTCGCGCAATTTCCTGTCGGGAGAGATTCCTTCTGAGCTGGGGCAGTTGTCGAATTTGTGGTACCTTGCGCTGAACGGATGCTCTCTCGAGGGTTCGATCCCCAAAGAACTCGGCAATCTGAGCAAGTTGGAGACGTAAGTGTCTTTAACGCGTCACAGTGAGACCACTGACCGGCTGTGAAGGTTATATCTTGGAGGAAACGAGTTGTCGGGTCGCATCCCCGCCGAGCTGGGCCAGCTATCGAATCTCACCTCTCTGCATTTGGTGCGTGTGGTATAACATTAGTACTGCTTGGTCATTTAAACGTGAGACGGCTTCCTTTGCAGAATTCAAACAAGCTTCGCGGATTCATTCCTCCTGAGTTTGGACAGGTATTTCCCAATCCGACTGTTTGCGTATGCTGACTTTTCGTTTGTACAGCTCACCAAGCTCAAGGAATTTTATCTTCAACTGAACAAGCTGGAGGGTGGACTGCCGTCGGAACTTGGCGGATTGTCCGCATGCTTATACTTTAACGTGACTGGCAACTTGCTCTCGGGTCCCATTCCCCCAGAAATCGAGAGATTGAACCTGCTGCAGTTTTTCCAAAAGGGAAACGACCTTGACGTGCCCGTCGAGCAAGCCATACGGATGATCAATCATGTTCGCCAGTGTGATTTGACCAACCCGTATTTATCTTGACGTTTCAACCGACTTTATTTCACTTCAAATAAGCACACAATACAGCATGTACCAAGCTTGCATGTGACATATGTCCTTTACTCATCCAAAAACCTTCACACAGCACCTTCTTGATCCACAATGGACTCCAAAAGGTTCGCGAAAACCGTCGGAATCGGCTTTTCAAACTGATTCACATCAAGCGTTAAATCCGTCAAGCCAACAAGCCCGTCGTTGACATCATCCGGAATTGTGCCGCCAATATGATTGGACTCCAAAGAAAGCGACTCCAGCCTTGTCAGCTGCGCAAGTTCTGTTGGGATGCATCCCCCAAGCTTGTTGTTTCCCAAATCGAGTCGATTAAGACGCCTCAATTGTCCGATCCACTCTGGAATTTTACCCTGATCCGGACATGCACTGTTTAGAAACGATCATACGAGGCAATTTTTCGAATTCCTCACCGTTCGGTTTGTTCCTCGCAAATCCAAATATTCCAGCTCAACCAGATTCGCGAATGTATCAGGAATACAACCTTCATCAAATGCGTTATTATCGAGCACAAGGCACGTGAGTTTGGTGAGGCCACCTAAAAGCAGAGGCATGGGTCCTGTCAAGTTGTTGTCGTAGAGATAAAGTCGTTCCAGGTTCGTAAGACTTGCGAATTCTGATGGTATGTGCCCAGACAGATTATTGTAAGATAGATCCAAATGAATGAGGTTCTCCAGTCTGCCTTTTTGTGCAGGATAAGCGCGCTTTTTACGTAAAAATAAACAAACGGAACTACTCACCTATACTTGCAGGAATGCTCCCGTTCAAACTTGTCTGCGTGATTGTAACTGACTTCAAACTTGCAATCTTGCCTATAGAATCCGGAATCTTTCCGCGGAGAATAAAACCCTCCCACGCCATGTTCACTTTCCCCATGAGATATTGTTCGGCATATACGTTCTGATAAGCCGTTGGCCAGCGCAGCCACAATTTGTCAAACTCGTTCAACCAACTCGTAACCGCAAATCCATCGTTTTGAGGCCGTCTGCAAAAGCGAGCCAGATTCAACCCCGCAAAGTGTCTACTGTTTCGAAGCGCCAAAGAAACATTTTGCGAAAGCCGAGTGTACTTTAAGACGGATCTCGGATGAATCCAGCTGAAAATTTGGCCAATGAGTTCCCGTGGAAGCGCCGAGAAGCGCGTGTGGAATTTGCGGGATTTGTTTTGTGCTTTTGATGTTTCGGACAAGAGGCTTGTCATGAGCGAGTGTAGTTTGATTTCGGTTTGCGCCAGCTGAAGGGACAGATCTTCCACAGAGGTGGTGAGCGAAGCGAGTTGAGGGGTCGGCAGCATCTGTGAGAGCAGCACTTCGAGCTTGGCAAACGACGCGGTCTGTGTTTTGAGCGCGTTTTCGATGCAAGTTTGTCGGTTCTCGATTTCAAGCAGCCGTGCTTCAATCGTGGTGAAGCAGGACTTGACCGACGCTTGTGTGGTTGGGATCAGGTCCTGGGTCATAGAGGTGCCACTCGGAGAAAAATAAATGCACAAACAACGCCAGAAACACTTATTTGTCCATACACACTTCTATAGAGCAGCTGGAGAACGCATCCCTGACAAGATAGAAATACCAGCACGAAAGCTACGTGTGATTCAGCGCGAGATCTGCTTCATTCAGAGCATTTCGAGCAGAAAAGTCCTTGCGAAATTGATAAAACAACACAGCTGCGAAACTCACTCATTCCATCGTTCTAAGTCATCACATTCATGCTTTATTGGTTGCTTTTCAAATAGGTGGGATATGGGAAACTGCTCAATGAAACGGCAAAAAGAAACAGAAATATTGAAACGGACTTAGTCATATTTACTGCCTCAGTCGCTCATCCCGCTATTTACATCAAAGTGTCGCAGTCGAATCCTTTTGTTCGCGCTGCATTCATCGTCTTCCATGTCATCTCCATCCTCCAACTTGGTGGCAGGGACTCCCTCGCTGTTTCCAGGATTCTCGTCCCCGCTGACCACATTGTCCCTCTGCGAACCCCACGCATGTGCATGTTCATTCCACCTTCGTTTCAAGGTTACACCGCTGGTATTGGATGCACCCTGAGGAACGGTACCATCCTCTCGGGTAAGGTTCGGAGTTGACGGAAAAGACCGCCTCACATCTGCGGGCATATTGGAAGAAGCTCCAAGGGCAAGTGCATTGAAATCGACACCGCTGAAGACTGCCGCTGTAAAGTCGTTGTCTGCTGCGGTGGATGGAACTGAGCGTCGAGAAGTTCGAACCCGGTTGAGAGCTTGTTTGTACAGCGAATCGCAAGTCGTTTCGGATGGAATTGCGGCGTTGAATGTGAAGGCCGGGTTTGTGTTTGTGTTGTGATTGGATGAATTTGCGTTGGACTCGTTTCGGGGGGATTGACAAGCACTAACGAGATGCTCGAGTGAAACAGCGCTCGATGGCAGCAGACAGTCCTGCTTTGCGTTGAAGAAGTGCACGAGCGCAGTCACCAGCTTCGAGTCGATGCCCGTCTCTCCACTCGCACCGCCGCTCTCTGCCGCACTGGCTCGGTCGATGTTTCCAGCACTCTCTCCCGTGCTCGCTTCCTCGCCTACGGCGACGCCCAGAACAGCAATCAGTTGCTCGAAGCAGGCGGCATAGCCCTCGTCGTAGGCAGCATTCCGCTGCTGCTGAGATGTACGGTACAAGTTCGCGACTGCAAGGGCGGCTGTGCGGAACTGTGTGTCGATCAGGTTGCTGTCGCTGCTCATGTGTTGGTGAAGAGATAATTCGAGGGTAAATTTTTAACACTTGTCAGTCTGTTGTTGACGGGCCATTTCCAGAACTGCGCGAAAACGGCTCCGTCACTATGGCAACGGCATACGCCCAGTGGCCATAGCCATATACAACTGAATCAAAGCCGGCTGTGCTTGCAGCCATGGAATGACAGACCGCCGGCATGGATCGCGATGACTCTGTCTAAGCCTCTTGGTGCGCTTCCAAAGATGCCAAAATAAAACTTGCATTCGGCGTGTCATTTGTTGCGCAACAGGTTCCGGACAGTAATGATGATGTGCTGAAGAATTCGTGGTCCGTGCTTCTGATACTAACACTCGTTGCTCGGCACTGGCGAAAACTGTCTCGCTTGCATTGATCGGGTGCAATCGTGACGCAGCGCGTGATGCTTTGAAATGTTCTTCGTGGATGGCCCATGACGTGACAACGCGTGGCACCAGCCTATAAAACAACACTCTTGTGAAAGAGCACTCAGAATATTTATTGGCAGAATAAAAACACAAATGACTGACGTGGAGGCTACGTTCAAGCTGCTCATGATCGGCGACTCGGGCACAGGGAAATCATCGCTCCTGCTTCGGTTTACTGACGATGCATGGCTGCAGCCGGACGAAGTGGCGGCCACAATTGGTATTTGCGCCAGCATTACATCATGCTGGAATTGGTTAGACTGATCTACTTGTATCTACCTCATCTGCAGGTGTCGACTTCAAGGTCAAAAGCATGGATATCGATGACAAGAAGTACAAATTGACCATTTGGGGTACCGTATTCTTGCCCTTTGCATCTGCTCGTTGGGTGTCTCGCAATAATGTATCGGGTTGGCAGATACTGCGGGTCAAGAGCGGTTTCGCACATTGACATCGAGTTACTACCGCGGCGCTCAAGGCGTAATCATGGGTGAGGTTGTTGAGTTTTGATGCGAGAGTTTATACAAACACAAACCCCAATCAACAAAACGCAGTCTACGACGTGACCCAGCGCGAGTCCTTCGAACATCTTTCGACGTGGTTCAATGAACTTGAAACGTATTCTTCGAATCCGCTTGTCGTGAAAATGATTGTGGGCAATAAGGTTGACAAGGAAACGGGCGAAGCGACGCGCCAGGTTTCTCGAAAAGAAGGAGAAGCATTTGCGAAACGGATGGGAACCCTGTTTATCGAGGCCAGTGCGAAGACACGGGCGGGAGTGAAGGATGCGTTTGTGGAAGTCGTGCGGAAGGTGAGCGTTTCTTCTTACCATCTCTTTCAACGTGTTTTTTCGTTTCTCAACTGGGCTTCTTGAATATGGATCATGCTGTGTTTTAGATTATCGAAACACCGGAGCTGTACCAGAAATCTTCAGCGCCGAGGGTTGCAAATACGGTTCGCTTGGATAATCAGGAAAACTATGAGGAGGGCAAGTCATGTTGCTGATGGCATGCGTCAGGCGAGGGTGAATTGAGGATGTACACTTGTGGTTATATTTTCGTGGGATGTTTGCGTGTGGAACAAATCCGTTGTTGACTTTAAATGGTTCCCAATCCAAGGATTGATTCTCATCACTTTCAAAATGCCGGTTTACTCGCCCTCAGAGAACCTTCCATCGCATCCAAATTACAAAGTCCCACAATTCCAGCTACGAGCTGATCTTCAGAGCCAGCGAAAACACTGGAGGAACGGTCACTTGTCGCGACCCCAAGTCGGGTCTTGACGCCTAGATAACTAAGTAGGCAAACCATGACCATCTCAAGGGCCCACATGCACTAATGACTTTTTAAATAAAATCATGCAAAGCAAATGTGAACACAAAGTCAATCTTGTCGTTCGCTTCTCAGACCGCAGCGACATTTCGCTTTCTCTTCCGGGGAATGTCACTGTTCTTCAGCTGAAAAAGGGGGTCAGTTGGCACGGATCCATTGCCAGACGCACACATTCACGCAAGTCTGGCAGGTCTCGGTGCGCGCGGGGCTCGCTTCGAAACATATCCGTCTCTTGTTCAAAGGACGGATTCTGGTGGACACAACCGAGATTGAGTCGCTGTCTTCGAGCAAGAGCGAGACCGTCTTCATCCACTGTGCAGTCAGCGACACTCAGAACAGCGTCGAAACACAGGTGCATTGCGATGAATCGATTGCGTCCAACTTGAAACTTAGTCCGCGGATTCAATCCTTTTGTAACTCAGGAGTCCCAAATTCTTGCACCGGCGCTTGGGTTTGATCGGCTGATTGACATTGGTGCGTATGTTGCTGGAATCAAATTTATGCTGTTCTGACTGTCAGTGCAGGTTTCTCAGCTGAGGAAGTGTCCAACTTGCGGTCTCAATTCCATTCAATACGCGGACGCGACGGTTCGCGCTTTATGCTTCTTCTATTGACAGTGTCGTTGACATCGCTATGTTTCAACCAGAGCACAACGACCCCACTCGAACAGCAGAAGAAGCGTGGATTGATAATCCGCAGCGAGGAGAAACTGGTATGCTCCCCACCTCCCTGTGTGGAATGTATTGCTCAATCTTGCTCAATCTTTATCAGAACCAGACGAAGCCACCTCGCGCGATCCCAATGCCGAAATTGTTCTGGGTCTATGCATTGGGTTCTTTGGGGGGATACTTGTGCTTTTCTGGATAAAAGAGCAGGACTTTTTCACGCGGCGCCAGCAGCTTGGAATCATTGTCGGGATGATCATCAACATATGCTACGGACTGCTGCGCTTTTTGAATTCTTAGTGGTAATTGTCCTTGTTAAATACCCCCACCTTGTATAATAGATTCATTCTCGACAAATTGATGACAAGTTTTTTGGGATTTACAACGCGTAACCACTATCACGCAATGCACTTACAATCGCACAGAAACGTATAAACTCGGCATTGACAGTTGCTTTACCCTCCACTGAAAAGAACGCGCTTGAACTACCAGCACAAAAATGGCCGTTACTCTTGAAACCTTTGGATCCGAACTCTACGGCAAACCAAACTACCCTTCCCACCCCCACCAAAAATACGCGCCTCTCGAGGACTACAAGTACGTGGATGTCGCTCTCCACGCTGGCAAGGACAAGGAGTCACTGCTCAGCATTCCTGCCGCTCAGTTCACCGACTTGTAGCCAACTCTTATCACTGAAAGACACCGGGAGTCCAGCTCAATGCTTTAAACGAGCAGCAAAGACGCGACCTTTGCGCTCCTTGTTGCTAAGCGTGAAGGTCGTGTTTTTGAAGGGTCGGGATGCAAAATGCAAACGAGTTGTTGGACTCTCGGTCGATTCTTTGGGCGCTTGCACATCCACCCAATCATCGAGGGTCTCGCAGCAGTGCATTCTACTGTTAAACAGGAAGAAAAACTCCAGAAAAGCGTGGAGGACCCGTGCGGACGGAAACATCCAGTTTGTCCGCACCCCAGTCACTAGCAAAACGCGCTCTGTTTGTGAACCCCGGGATTCACGTCGATACATTGCTTTTTGGACTCAAACCAGCCGAGTCTGATGCAATTCTGGCAGTTTCCTCTACGCAAACATCAAGGGAGGGAATTGATTTCCCAAGTGCGCTACAAGTGGGACGGGGTGGCGATCTGGGACAACAGACAAACGGTACACTCCGCCAACGACGTCCACGTGCTCTTTGGAGAGGGTCCACAGCACTGTAACGCGTACCGTGTCACGCCACAGAGCGAGCGTCCTGACTTTGACGGTAGTAAGGGCAACTCTGAAGAGTAAAAATTGCCTCTCATTCTGCTTTTTCTTTCTCCGTAATAAAGCTTGTACAAATACCAAAGTTGAGACATCCAGCAACTTGAAGGGAAACAGACGCATATTCGGCGTTTGGCTTGAAAAGAAGAGATGGTCCTTTTTTTTTTTTTTTTGATGAAAAACCCAAAGTTCGCACAAACACAACCATCAGAGTTGACCGCGACATTTTACTCGCCACTGTTCGAGACTTCGAAGGGCGCATTTTTGCAGAAACCAAAGACGAAGGACCGCGGTTATCC
Organism: Chytriomyces confervae; assembly: GCA_006535975.1. Taxonomy (NCBI): domain Eukaryota; kingdom Fungi; phylum Chytridiomycota; class Chytridiomycetes; order Chytridiales; family Chytriomycetaceae; genus Chytriomyces; species Chytriomyces confervae. Next base: position 42,279 of record QEAP01000034.1, read on the forward strand.
GTTATCGATATGCTTGAACCCGGTGACAGTATGGTCAAGAACTGCGTGTAGCTAGCTTGCGCCTCAGCTTTGAAGGATTGCATGCTATCTTGAAGTAAAAATCGTGTCGAAAAACATATCACATAAGAACCAACGGATTTTACTGTAAATCATCCAAAAAAATGATTCCATCAACACAATTCAGCAATCATAGCCATCAGAAAGAAGGGGAAAAAAACACACACACACGCACACACACACAAAAGAAACAAATAATAATAATAATAATAATAATAAGCAAGGGGATCGAAAATCACACCGTGTCCGATTCGGGTATTTGCACGAGCGTTTCCACCGCAGCAACAACAACAGCTGGAGTTGTCTGCTCCGCAATCGAGGGTCTCTTTTTCCTCTCCTCCACATCCTTGGCCTCCTTCTCCCGCTTTGCCACTGCATCTTTCGCCATCTTGACGCGCACGTCCCTCATGACTGTCAAATATTTGACAGTCTCTTTATGCCCACGATCTGTGGCAATGTGGAATGCAATCTCGCTAACTCGATCAAATTGAACGCCGCCACTGAACAACGATGCCACTATTTTCGTGTGGCCCATCATGGTTGCAGCCATCAACGCGCTCTCCCCAGCAACGCCAGCAAGATCAGGCTGTAGAATCGACACAACAGCGTCCATGACAGTTTCATGACCCAGCCAGGCACTATGTACGAGAAGTGAGTCTTTGATACCTTGAAACGGGCTGCTTCGTTCGTTCAGCTTCACAACCCCAGACAAAAAGGCGTAGCAGTCAATCCCTTTCTTCATGATTGTTGTTTCGAATGCTGTGAATCTGGCAGCAGTGTTTCCAGCAACGCCTGCCAGCATAGCTTCAACCATGGCTGCACTATGAGGAATGACGATATCTCCGTCGATTTGGATTATGGGACATTCAAACTGCTTTCGTTCGTTCACTTGCTCAGGAAGGGACGGATCATGGGCATATTTGTAGCGGCTTGCCGTGTCGAGTAACACATCTCCACCCACAGACTTGATAATGTCGAGCCATAGTGCACTCGAAGCAACGGCTTTCACAACTCCAACCCAACCACTTCGAACAGCTTCAAGGACTGCTGGAATCACCACTTGATTCAGTCCAATTTCGCCTCCGACATATGTTCGTGGTTCTGACAAAAGCAGTTTAACGCACTCATGATGCCCGTAGCGCGAGACAGTCATGTAAATTTCCGCAAACAATAGTCGTTGAGCTTGCTCTTTAAGTCCAGCTGATGATGTTCGAACAGGTCGCACGGTTCCCGAGCCGACAGCCACCGGAATACTTGTCAAAACCTCTTTCAGCAGAACTCGCAGCAACTCTTCGTCGCCCACTTTTGCAGCGCTCTTGAATGCCTCATAGTTTCGAGCAGAGACATCAGACCCAGCAAGAATGAGTTTTCCTAAAATACACCAAAGCCCCCTCCAGGTTAGAAATCAAATTTTACAATGCACACCCCCTCGGGGTGTTAAATCAAAACACACACACACCTGCAAGATTCGCTCGATTCACTCCTCCTCGCAACATGTCCGTTGTCAACTCACTTGCTCCCGTGAAGGATCTCGTCATATCCTGGACGGTTGAGTTTGACTGCATTGCGCACAAACTCCTCAACGCAGCGCACTCGTTCACTTTCACGTTTGCACCTGCTTGTAACAGTGCGTCTACAACCGCTCCGTCACCATGCGACATGGCAGCCACAAGTGCACCACTTGAATCCACGTCCGCATTTGGATGCGTTAGAAACACATTCAAGCAGTCCACATCGCGCATTTCAACCGCTTTCAGGATGTAGAAAGGGAGGAGAAGAGGTAAAGCAGTTCCCCCGCGGCTAAAGAGTAAGGGAATGATTTGCGGCTCGTTTGTTTCAATGCAATTTGTAACCAAGTCGGGGGCCATTGAAGTGGGGATTCTGGACATGACGGAGGTGAGCAAGTGCATACGCTCGTTGCTTTCGGGGCTGTGGAATACGTTGACTAAAGCCTTGAATGCCCCTAAAGAATGGACAACATAGGATGCCATAAAGTCGACGCTGAGGCAGACCTGGCTGAGGCGTCTGCATGTGGAGGTGAAGAATGCGAGATCATCTTTTTTCAGGTAGAATACGATTTCATACAGTACAGAGTCAGGGAGAGACATCTAATAGCGCAATTAAACAGAGTGAGCGGTTTTTTCTTATAAACTTCCAAATGACATTCAGTTCAAAAAAAAAAAAAACTCACCAATGTAGTGCTGTACTCTCGCACTTTCAACACAGCAATGCTCCCGCTTCGTCCACTGCCGTACGCACTGACGTAGCTCTCTTCAGTTCGAATCGAGGCAACCATAGAATCAGGCGTTGCGTTCGACAACCGAATCAAATCAGGCGTGTGCAATGAAATATTTCCAACAGAAGCACTGGACATTTGTGACATTTGACGATCGTACGCGCGTGTTGGTCTTGTGTACTCCAATTCTTTGAATTCGACTTGTTTCATTGGTCGCGGAAGTGAAAGTCCATCTGTGGATGGCCTGGTGTCCATTGGCATGGGAATCAGTGCGGATGTGGTGGAGATTGGTGTTTCAACTATCGAAGGGGTATACGTCAATGCCGATGTTGTTACAGCGATTGGCGATTTTGCAACGACTGAAGCAACTGAGGGTATTGTGTGCGAAAAGTTGTTGTCTACTGGGTATGACTTTGTGGGGGCAGAGGTCTCACGAGGGTGAACGGTTGTTGGCAAAATCGGCGGCGGTGAGGCACCAATCGGTTGAACAGAAAGACCCGCCCCACTTGCCGGACTTTCACCTCTAAACTCGCCCATAGCAATCATCTCACCCTCTCCACCATTTTGAACCAGTGGCTTTTCGTCCGCAGAGATTTCTTGTTTTGGCCTCGACGATGATGTGGCAGCATCCCGTGCCCTTCGGTTCGAACTGACACTCAATCTTCCAATCATGTTTCCTCGATGATCCCCAGCACTGGTACCAACTTCAGCGACTGTATTGACAATACTCATGCTATCCTTGCCCGTACATGATGCCAACGCTTCTCGGAAGCCACGATACCATTTTCCATGATTCGTTCCAGCAGCCGCACCTTGCAAATAATCCACACATTCTGTATGAGACCCCAATGCTGCCATCCGGACAGGAACCCCGCGCCTCCATTTCGGGTCCACGCCATGTTCCACCAAAACCCTTAAACACCATAAATTACCACAAAGCGCCGCTCGCGACATTGCGAGTCCAAGAGCGTCTTTGCGAGAAAGACGATCGATACGAAGGGACCGTTGTCCCATACATGCTAGTGCTACACTGCTGGCGTTCCAAATGATGGGCAGCTCTTGTTCAAGAGGCTCGAGCCTGGCTTGAGGGTCTCGTCGGGTAATTTTATGGATGTCTTTGGAGAGGAGGAATTCGAGCATTTGGGCTGTTTCTATGCCCACGCTGTGGTAGCATAGAAAAATAATGTGTTCGAAGCCGATCGCATCAAAAATAAGGCCCAACGGCCCACGTGCTAAAATATCGCGGGTGGTGGATAATTGCGACTTCCGAACACTTGTTTGTAAGAGTATGTGCAAGGTTTTCGATTCTAATTTGGGGCATTGGGCGCTGTCTAGAAGGAGCTGAAGTGCTGCGGATTGATTGGCATTCACGGCCTGATGGATCGCATTGAGGATGAACTGAGGCGTTGTTGACGGCAGTGGTAATAGAAGGGCAATGAGCTGCGTGTTCCCCAGCAGGACTGCTGCAACGAGGGTTTCCGGTTGAGGGAGGTTGGCAAGGTCTTGGGGAGAACAGCTTTGGACCAGGGCATCAAGAGTGGCCCGTTGAGGCAATGATTTGTTGTTTGCATCGTTTAGAATAGAGGATATTCGGTGTCCCACCGCCTTTCGTGGGCGTTGGTCAGTAATTGTAGAGGCGATGTTGCACAAGTCTTTGATAGAGGAGAGCAAGTCCGCATTGACAAACGCTTTGTGATCCAGGTTGAGAGCAAGAGAAAGAGCAAGGAACAAGCGAAGAGCAGCCTGGTGAATGTTGCTGTCGTCTTTGTGGATGGATTGGTTTCTGTGTGGGTGTGGGACTTATCAGCGAAACCGCAGACACCGCGCCCCCGACAACTCACCCCGCAACGGCTGCAAATTCCAGCAAGACAGCCCAGCTGTTCTCGGCCCATGTTCGCAGGTCTCTGCTGGTATCTCTGTCGGCGTCGTTGATTTTGACCTGGGCCAATTTTAGGCTCAGATCGGCCATTTGGGCCACAGCGGATCGGTGGGCCGTCGCAGGTTCGGTGTCCATTCCGGGCATTCAATCCAGTAAAATCGGCTTCGTTTGCCCCCGACTTTGACTTTATGCGTGCGAGACTGGCGACAATCCCAAGCGATAAATATTGTAAATTTTATTCGTTTCGTTCGCATCTCCACGAAGTCACTCTGGCTGGTCACGTACTTGGTCACTGCAGCAACACCCAGAACAACCATCGCGGGACACGCTTTCTGCGATGAGAGAGCTCCTGTTTGGCTCCAGGAATGCGGTGTATCGCGGGCAGCTTACCTGAGTTGCATACTGCCCGACCATTTGACCACTGCAACGCAGTTGGGGTTTCACATGAGCAACCAGAGTTGCGGTCTCAACAAACGGAGACCGCAATGCGCAGCAACTGCTAAAAAAGTTCCAAAGCAACTCGAGCCCAAACTTGGACGTCATCGATCCATGTGGCTGAAATCGAACTTAAAGTTCAGGTACTGTACGCGTGGGGTTTCATGCCAACGCCGGTGAAGTCACTGCTGGAGTGAGTTTCTTTTTACGTGCAAAGCCTCCCAATTTGTCACACAGTATTTACTTTTCACTGAAGCAATAAAGCATCAACACCACAGCAAACCAAAGAGCAGAGATGGCGTGTGGGAGTGCCGTCGATGCCCGTCACAAAATACGCGCAGCCGAACAAGCGCCGCTGTGTTTGTTGGACAAATATTCGGCGAGATTTGTTTGTATCAACAAAAGTGCCAAGTGCGAGTTTGTCAAGATAAATGTTGGCGCAACGTGAACCAAACAACGCGAGTGAAGAGCTGGCTGCTCTGCTGGATGCCGAGTTGTCTTTTTGGAAAGACTCTCTTTCTTAGTGCGTGATGCAAGCTTGTGAAATTCTCAAAGATGGAGATGCCGAACCCTGAAGGCGCCACAGCGGCAGCCTCACGAAAGACGGTCTTGGAGACACGGTGGGCATTACGGCAGAAGAAGCAGAATGCCAGGCGGCAGCACCAAGACCACTCGCATGCTGCGTTGCGTTGGAATCATTAGTTTGTTGTTAATGTACCTAGGAATACTGCGACACCTTCAGCTGAAGGCGACCTGCCAATGATTGTTCTAAAAGGGTGGCACCCACGACGAAGGCTGCAAGAAGTTGCACTGCCAGTTGGCGCATAACGGAACACTGTAATAATGCATTGCAAGACTGACCAGCGACGCTCTATCGCCGGCGTCTCATTGTGCTGCTGCAAATTGCCATTTGTAAGTAGCAATTAGTGTGATACCGGCTTTTGAGGAGATTTGAAAAATCAATACCACTAAAATAACAATAATGTCTGCGCAGGTGTTACAGCCGGCGAGCGTTGTTGTGCTGGACTCCGTTGCCGCAAGCATTGGCGCCGTGGGAGTTGTGCTCATTGCAAGCGTTCTCGCTGCCGTGGCGCGCTACCGCCGACAGCTCACGCCCGAGATGCGTGTCAGTTCACGGACGTTCGACTGGACTCTGATCACGATGCTGGCGTCGTCGCTCGTGCACGCGCTCATCATCACGACCGAGAACATTCTGACGGCGGCAGTGAACGAGTCGCCGTCGATCCAGCGCTTGTACTACGGCGTGTCCGTGTCTGGGGCCGTGTCAGTCACGCTCGTGTACGTGACGCTGTTTGTTCTGAGCGGCGCGAACGTGCTTCTCGCCCTGGAGCGCCTGTGGCTCGTGACGCAGATGGCGTCGGTGCCCGTGCGCTGCGTGTGCCTCGTGGCAGGCGCCACGTGCGTGTCGGCGGCCTTGGCGGTGGCGGCTGTGGCGGCGGTGCGTGTTTAACTCCGCATTTTGGTTGATTAAAAATGACAAGCCCTCAAGCCCCCTTTCTTCTTTCTTCTTTATTCTTCTTCTTTCTTTCTATCTTCTTCTTTATTCTTCTTTCTCACTTCTTCCTTCGTTGCCTTCGCGTACTTACCTCGCATCTCACGGCCACGCTTCGCTTCTCCAGATGCCGTCCTACCAGTGGGACTTTTCCTTCATGCCCTTTGGCATGCCACCACGAACGTACAAGAGCCTGCCCATCTCAGACTTGCTGCCAACAGAGTTCATGATCTGCAAATCGCTCTTTCTCATTGCCATTGCCTATATCCCCGTCATGGCCATCCTCTCCGTCTTTTTATACGCGCGCGCCTACTTTGCCATCACTTCAAAATTCCAGCAGCCAGCAGAACATGGCTTGGAATACGTATCCTCCTCCCCCCGAATCGATCGCAACAACAGCAACGCGTCCAGTTCTCCCATATACACCCAAAACCCGCCATCACCAACAACACCAACAGCGCCATCTGATGCTTGGACTCCTCCAGCCATGACCATTCTCGTTCGATGCATCGCAATGGGAGCGGGAATCTTTATTTTCTACTTGCCCACCATTGCTGGCATTTTCATCACGTTGACGGCGCTGCGGCCAGAAGAGGACATGCCAGAATGGTACTTGAGTGCGTGCACAATTCTTCCAGCCTTGGACACCATCTGGACACCGCTGGTTGTATTATGGTGCCAGGCAAATGTGAGGCGCGTGTTTTTGAAAATGTTTCGATTAAAGCGATAGAA
>QEAP01000034.1:49210-102973 GCA_006535975.1 Chytriomyces confervae
ATCATTCCGGGAACATAAAACTTTTCATACACAAGTGGGAATGGTGTGTCCCATCCACACACTCTGGCAATCGGTGCTTCGAGCTTCAAAAAGCAGCGTTCCTGAATGGCTGCCGCGATTTCACCCCCGAACCCTCCAGTGTGGGGAGCTTCATGCGCAATCAGCAAACGTCCTGTTTTGTTGACAGACTTGTTCCAAATTATAAGTAATTGACCAGCACCACAACACGAATCCAAAAAAAATTCCCCCCACCTTTTCAACGGTATCACGATCCCACGGTAAGATTGAACGCAAATCAATCACTTCAATGCTCAGCCCTGGCATTCTCTTCTCGGCTTCCTGAACAGCATGCTCCAGCACATATAGCTGCGCACCCCATCCCACCACAGTCAAATCTTTTCCTTCCTTGACAACCTCCGCTTTTCCAAGAGGCAGCACAAAGTCATCCACAGGAACCTGCTCCACAGCACTTCGATACAAAATTTTAGGTTCCATCACAAGAACAGGATTTGGATCGCGAATCGCGGCGAGTAAAAATCCTTTTGCTTGAATCGGGCTTCGTGGGTAAACAATTTTGAGACCGGGAGTATGTGCAAAGTAGGCTTCGGGTGATTGAGAGTGGTAAAGCGCGCCGTGTCCAACAGCGTTACAAGGCATACGGATTGTTAGACCGCCCACGTTGAATTCGTTTCCACTGCGGTAACGGTATTTTGCTGCTTCGTTGACTATTTGGTCAAACGCTGGGAATACGTAGTCGGCAAACTGGATTTCGGCAATGGGTGTATGGCCGACGGCTGCCATTCCGATTCCGAATCCAATGATTCCCTGTTCAGTCAATGGCATATTGAAAACTCGTTCTTTGCCTGTAGTTTTTTTTTCAGCTGACAGGAAAAAATATGAGTTCCGCCCCCTCTCCTCACCAAACTTCTCAGCAAGTCCAATCGTGCATCTGAATACACCTCCAAAGCCCACATCTTCTCCGAAAATCACTGCTTTATCATCCGTTGCTAGGGCTGTTGCGAGTGCGTCGTTTACGGCCGTGAAATAGTTCATCTTTTGGGTTTCGGCTGGACGTATAGTGAGGGGAGGGAAGGAATCCGTCAAAAAATCAAATATGAAGTCGATCGGGAAATCAGCTTTGCGTTCAAATTACAGTTCTTTACTGCGGCGAGTTCGGGATGCGCGAGCGCTTGTTCCTTGGTTGCTTTAATGAACTTGGAGGTGGCGACACCTTGCATGAATCCTTCAGCAGGAGGAGGAGATCCTGAGGAGGAGGATGCGAGGCTCCTTTTCTGTGAAATGTTGGAGGTCGAATCAAACAAAGAGCACACACATCTCGCTCGGAATAAAGCTTTACCACAAGCGAAACCGATGATCTGAATCTGAACGCTGCATTCCGAGACGCGGAGGAGAGCATTTTGGTTTGAGTTGTTGTTGATTTTTTTTTTTTTTTTTTTTTTGCCGGTTTTGAAAAAGGGGGTTTGGGGGTTTGATTAAATAGTTGTTTTTTTTTTTTTTTTTTTTTTTTTTTTTTTTTTTTTTTGGCAACTTTCTTTTTTTTTTTTTTCTCTCCCCTTTTTTTTTTTTTTTTGTTGCCGGTTTTCTTTGAACGGAAGAAATCGGGGGGACCCAAATCGGAACCGTGTGGCCAAAAATGATCAAAACACTTGGAAAAACGCGACTTTTTGTTTTCCAACTTCAGCCTTGCGCTGCCTCAAACGGGGGAGGGGCCTGTGTTGAATTAGGGACCATCACGCCAGTGAGAGCATTTCCAGGGCGTTGGTCTACTCTGTCAGGCGCATGGCTGCTGCAACTGTCTCCAAGGAGGGGGGCATCATCAATAACGAGCAACAGTCGGCAGCGAGCCCGCGTTCCAGGCAAAGGGCGTTTGGCTTGGCTCAAATTTAAAGTCCAGCAAAAGAAAAAAAATCCGAAATGCCCACGGAAACAACTCCGCTCATCGGCCAACTCGGTCCCGACCGAACGAGTTCTTTTCTGTAAGCATACATTCCCCCCCACCGCATCAGTTCACCGCATCCTGAACCGGGCAAAAAAAAAAACACAGGAATCGAAAAAGCATTACCATTTTCGGCGCTGTTGCTCTTGTCATCTTTGTGTTCTCGACTGCATTCAGCGCGACGACACAGCCGCCAAAATGTATGCAATCCCCCCCGTTGATGCGCCCTCATCTCTGATCCAAGGAAACAGTGGAAAAGGACTCTTTCTTGGTGTCGGCGCTCCCAGGCGAAACCAATGAAATTACCGCATCGCTCAACAAACAATACGCCGGATACATTCCTGTGGTACTTTATACACCCTTCCGCGCTGAAATTTTGACGAACCATCACCGCTCATTTCTTTCCGGTTCGTTTTTTTTTTATCCCCCAGACAAATGATGGATACCTGTTCTTTTGGCATTTCCCATCCATGAACGTGACCAGCAACCGACTTGTCATTTGGATCAACGGAGGTCCTGGTTGCTCGAGCATGATTGGTCAATTCACCGAAAACGGGCCATTCTCTGTCTCGGACGAGGGAAGCCTCGCTGTGAACAAATTCAGCTGGCACAACAACGTCAACATGCTGTATGGTAAAAAATTATCTTCATTTTTTTCAAACTGTCGCCAAACTCTTAACCGTTTTTGTCATGACTCGCTTAAAAAAAAAAAAAGTTGATCAACCGACTGGCGCTGGATTCTCGTTCACGAAACCCAAAAAGGGTCCACACGACGAGTACGAGGTGAAGACTATCCCTTCATTCAAATTCCCCTTGCGACTACTGGGACTGATATAAAAAGCACTTGACTGTTTGGAAATAAGGTTGGCGCTCAGTTTCACACGTTCCTGCGTCAGTTCTACCTGATTTTCCCCGAAACTCAAGGTATGGACCTGTTCATAACTGGGGAATCGTATGCTGGAGTCTATGTTCCGTGGATTGCAAAGTACATTGTCGAGAACCCCGTCATTCCTTCAAAAGACATTTCTCGGACTTTCGTCCAGAAGGAAACGCCCACATTTCGCATCAAATTCAAAGGGATCGGAATCGGAAACCCAGTCTTATCTTACAAATATCAGTTTCAACCGATCGAAGCGTTTGAATTCCTGCATGCAACAAACTTTTTCAAGAATGACTCTGTCGCGCTTCGTGAAGCTTCAAATTTGGCTGAAACATGCCGATACACCTCGGACCGTTTTCCCAACAGTACAGGGATGCCCTTTGGATGCAGCATGTACCGTTTTGCAAACGATTGGGGTGTTGGCCAGTATGGTGAGGGATACTGCTTGGATCGGCTGAATATCAACTTGAAGTGCGTCGATGACTCAATGATTGGGGGACCCATGCTCTCTGTATACTTGGATGTAAGCTTTTTTTTCCACGCGTGTTTGTTTTTTTACCCTTTTTCTTCATGTACGCTAAAAAAAAAAAAAATATGCAGCGTTCAGATGTTCGAAAGGCAATCCATGTCGATCCTCTCCAATTGGAAAACGGCGGTCACATTCAATGGAAAGCCTGTGACCAACGCGTAGACAACCTCAACGACACTGCGCTCCCAGAACCAATCGAAATCATCCCCCAACTCATTGCATCCGGCATCAAGTGCCTCGTGTATGAAGGAGACTTGGATCTTTCCATCAACTACATTGGCACGGAACGATCTCTGTCAAACATGACTTGGAGCGGGAAGCAAGGAATGCATCAGCCTTTGACTGAATACCGCGTGGACGGTGTTCCGGCTGGTTTGGAGGCGTCGGAAAGAGGGTTGTCGTATTTGCGCGTTTACCAGGCGGGGCATTTGGTTCCGACGGATCAACCGGCTCGTGGAGCTGATGTTCTTCAAAGAATTATCAATCAGTGACAGCCCTTCGGCCTTCTTGTTTTTTCTTTGTTTTTATGGTACTATCAAAGTAAAATGGCTACAAGCCGCATTTAGTGCTCACTTTTCCAGGCTGCTAATTTTCTTTGCGGACGCAACTTGAACGACATTAAGCAGCAGTAATTTTGAATAGACAAACAAACAGCGCGCGCATGAAATAATAGATGGCGCGGGGGGGACACGCGGTTGGTTGTCGTTCGTTCATAACGTGTTCTTGTCGTTATTCGATTGCCTTGGCCTTTGCTATTTGAAACAACGAAGGCGAGTGCCTTGGCAATAAAATCAGCTATTTTCAAAAAAAAAAAAAAAAATTCAATTTTTTTATTCGCTTGACTCGGATAAAAAACCCCGCGTCCCCGCTGCTTAATAACACCGAATCCCCGTCGCAAACTACCGATGCAGATATGAATCCAACCTGTTTTTCCCTTCAAAGCTCGCAACTATGTCCCGAGTTCCATCCCTTCGAAATCCCAGCATCGCCGGAATTCACAAACGTCCGAGAGTTTGACGCATACCTCCTTGAAAGTCTGGACAACAGCACAGCATTCATCAGTGGATTTGCCTCAGAATACGAATGCAAACAGTTCAACGGACACGGAATCCGGTACCATCTGAGTTTCATGTGCAACTACTTTGTGACCCAAGGCGTCCAACGCTGTCCAGCCGCCATCGGGGCCCCAGTCGAACATAAACCACTGTGTGAAAGCACTTGCAAAGCGCATATTGAAAGCATCTCAAACATTTTCCAAGCATCAGCAATCTGCAGCCAGCTACCCAGCGACATGGCTGCAAGTGCACGCAAATCTTACCTACAAACCTATGGAAACGCATGTGAATCGATATCTTCGAAAGACGCAAGTTTTTGTTCAAAGGGCGTGTATTCGGACGTGGTAAACTCTGGTTTCAGCTTTGTTCAAGACGCGGTGGAACTTTCTGCTGTTGTTCAAAACAAGCAAGAGCCGACATTGCCGCACACTTTAACGGCTAGTAATTGGACTCGCGCTCAAAAACTAGCATTCATTTTACCTGCACGCGATTATCCTTGGATGCTGAGCGGGGTTGCTTGGGCTCTTGGAGTGAACGGATTCATTGCGTGGCTTTATATCCAGGCTTTTGTCATTGACTGGGACTCGTACTCGACATTCAGCGTCGCTCCAGTGCCAGAGGGTACCGTCGAAGCGTTTGAGGGGATGGTGTACCGGGTCAAGAGGGAACGATATGGACGGAACGCGGATAGAAACCGGCAGAGTCTGTTTCATGAGCTGTTTGGAAATCCGATAGAAGGAGCGAGCTTTCAAAAGTCAGTCAAGAAGCCCATGAATGTGGTCATCCCACTGCGCCGTGGACATTACGACAATGCGTATAGATCTCTGGTGTGAGAACACTTGTACAATAAAAAAATGCATCGTCCATAAAGTATACCAAAAACATCAATGGCTGGTTAGCTGCAAACCACATACTTCCATCCATGCGTCAATCTGTCTGAACTCAATCAACTCTCTTCACTAAGGTGGAAAAGGAAAGTCCTCGGGCAAAGCAAAGACGGGAGCCAAGTCGCGGTCCTCGCGTGCAGGCCTCCAGTTTCCAGTTGGAAGAATTCACCGTCTTCTGCGAAAGGGAAACTATGCCCAGCGTGTCGGAGCAGGCGCCCCTGTCTGTGAGTTGTCTCTTTCTGCTTGGACCAATCTGAGTGGCTTAAACATTCATCGTGGTCTGACGAAAACATTCTCTTCACTGCCTCTCGTCATTCCAAACAGACCTTGCTGCCGTCCTTGAGTACTTGGGTGCTGAAATTCTCGAACTCGCCGGAAACGCCGCCAGAGACAACAAGAAAACGTGAGACAATGCCGGCTTCTTTCTTGTTTGATAACCCTGCACCGTCCTTCCACTTTGTGTTAAGTGATATACATTCGTGCTTATCTATTTGCCTCTGTTTTCGCACAGTCGTATTATCCCTCGTCACTTGCAGCTCGCCATCCGTAACGACGAGGAGCTCAACAAGCTGCTTGGCTCTGTGACCATTGCACAAGGAGGAGTGCTGCCAAACATTCAGCCTTCACTGTTGCCCAAGAAGTCCGAGATCGATGAATCCGGTGGTGGTGCCAAGGGCGGTGCCTCCCAAGAATTTTGATTTCGCACAGCCGTTGAATCTCTGGGAAAACGTACATGTGAATAACTATAATGGCGCATTCAATTTCTTCGTGTTGTCGCGTCCGCTGTCGCCATTAAGAGCGTGTTGTGTGTTGTGTGTTGTTGTTGTTGTGTTGGCGAGTGGCCTTCGCACAGTGTGAATAAAATATCAAAATCCTCCGATGAAATTCTTCCTGGAAAGGGTATAAAAGCGGGTCCGTTCCCATTCATAAAAAGAACAGAAACATTCAACAACTGAAACCTGAGTATCATAGAAGCCACCATTTTATGCCTCACTTCCCACCGACGACGACGCAAAAGTGTGCTGGCTCTCTATCGTACCCCCCTCCACACTCCCATCCTCGTCCCGCTCTCTGACCTGCCTCTGATCCTGCCTCTGATCTATGAGGTCAATACAAATCCTAGTCTGGGCTCCCTGGCTCCCAATCCAGGATACATGTGCTGCTCCTCAACGATCACTCCGTGTGTCCTCCTCTGCCTGTGCGACTCTCAACCCATCTGCCACTCTCTCACTCACTCACTCACTCCCTATGAGGTCAATACAAATCCTAGTCAAGATCTGTCTTCTGATCTTCGCTGGATTCCGTATTGTTCCTCACTGGGATGCTCCTCAGCCTGCCTCTGTTGTTATGCCGGCTGTTCTAAAAATAGAACCAATTTGTACTTCCAATTTATTTGAGAGTTTCAGAATTGTCTCCAATCCTGGGAAACTGCCTCTGCAGAAAGTCATCGAATGCGGTTCTCCTCTGCCGCCCAGTAACAACGAGCCTGTCCTGCATCTCGTCCTCACCTCCCTTCATATGTCGTCTCCGGTAGTAGAACGTGCCCAATACGGCAGCAGTCCCAAGCAGCATCGACAATCCTACGCACGCTATCAAAAGGACTGGCCCAGTTCCTGCCTGTGTTGTTGCTGTTGACGGCAGCTGATCAGGTCGTGTGGAATTGACTGAGTAGTCGCCTGGTGTTGTTGCAGACAAACCCGCCATGGGGCTCAGAGACAGAAACGTTCGAGAAGTGCTCTTGCTGACGCCAGATTTTCTTGATACAGGTGAAGTCGAGGGAAGGACTGACACGGTCAACGCGATAGCCGCCGAGGGTATATACGCTCTGATTGACTTGCAAGTCAACACCACAAAACACAAAGAAAAGAAACGAGTGCCGCGGGGAGACTTACGAAAAGTGCATGTCAGGTCCACCGCACGGACTCCCATCGGAACATAAACCAGTGCAGAAACCGTCGCTCACTGACGGCAAAGATGCAAGGCTGTCGACACAATAACACGATGCGGAAGCCTCCTGAAGGACCTTTAAAGGAATGAGTTTTTGACTGTCAGATCCAGCAAAACAAAAAAACAAGGGCCATCTCGCATTGCTTACTTTTACTCGAACAAGTGCAAATGCGCTGAGTGTATCAGTACAGGTTGATACACAGCTTGACGGCGTGATCCCAATTCCTCGCGCGATGGGCCTCCCCGCTGTCCAAAACTGCTCCCTAAAAATTTTTTACACACAGTCAGCCATGGCAAGACAAGTCCAAAAATGGCTGACAGTACCAGCGAAAGCATCCTTGTAGTTGCGGCGCTGCTTCCATTAGCTACTTCTTCGAGTATTCCAAAAAAAAACACTTTGTTGCAGTCCCAAAATGAATGAACGAATGAATGACTTGAAATTAACAGCAAAAGCTTGATTCATGTGTGTGTGTCTTCGGGAAACAGTCACGTGAATATCTCAAGTTTGATCAGTCTGCCCCTTTTTAATGTTTCACGCATTCAACCTGTCCAAATATTTGGATTTTCAACGATATGCCGTCGACTCAGCGAAATTCCGTAATTCCGGATCGACACTTACATCAAACAATGAAGGCAAGCAATGACCTATCATATGCAACGAGTACAACTTCAGCAGTTGCTAATGGTCCAAAAGATTAAGAAAACAAAAAGGGCCCAACCGGGAATTGAACCCGGGACCTCTTCTACCCTAAAGAAGAATCATACTACTAGACCATTGGGCCGATAATTGTGGAAAAAATGATGCCATAAGAAATTTATTTTATGAACAACAACAAAGTTTGCCGAAACTCGCTCCTATTCAACGCAAGAGTGCATCACCGAAGCTTGAGCGTGAAGAATTTGTGTAAATCTTTTTTTTCATTTTTGGTTACTGTCTTCAGTTGGATTTGTTTTCCGTTGTTTTTTGGTATTAGACCGACCCTTCTTTTCGATAGAACCACCTTCGTTGTCAGGTGAAGTAGGTTCTCACCCAAGTGATGCTTAGAAAATACAGGGAGAACATTACATCAGAATAACAAACGCTTTCATTTCACAGGAACGAGACAAGAAAAAAACAAACAACGACCCGATAGCGATCATTGGAACGCCTGTAACCCTGTAATGCCTCTGCCCAAAATCAAAGCATGCACGTCATGAGTCCCTTCGTAAGTGTTGACAGCTTCCAAGTTCATCACGTGTCGAATAATGTGGTACTCGTCTTGGATTCCGTTTCCTCCCAAAATGTCGCGCATTTCGCGGGCAATCGCGAGCGATTTACCACAGTTGTTGCGCTTCACCAGGGACACCATTTCAGGTGCAAGCTTTGGAGTGTCGGCGTCCTTGAGACGACCAACCTGCAGTGATGCGTGTAGTCCCAATGTAATCTGTAATAAACCACGCGCGAATTTTTTTTTTTCTTTTAGCATAAAGGGATCCTATACAGCATTTTGTTTTGGAACAAACCTCTGTCACGGCATCCGCCAGTTTTTTCTGAATTAGTTGATATCTTGCAAGAGGTCCTCCAAACTGAATTCGTTCAATAGCATACTGTCTAGCCTGGGCAACGCATGCCTCGGCGGCTCCAAGGGCACCCCAACTAATTCCGTATCGCGCATTGTTCAAGCAACCAAACGGACCTTTCAGGCCCTGAACATTTGGCAAGAGGTTCTCGGCTGGGACGTGCACGTCGTCCATGACTATTTGTCCGGTGATGGAAGCGCGCAGGGAAAACTTTCCGTCAATTTTGGGTGCGGAGAGTCCTTTCATGCCCTGTTTGTTTTTAAGAAAGTCTTTGAGTATTCATCGCAGTGTCGACCGATGATAAAATCAGACGATGATTTGTTACCTTCTCCAAAATAAATCCACGAATGACACCGTCCAGCTTCGCCCACACAACAAACACATCAGCGATCGGACTGTTTGTAATCCATGTCTTGGCACCGTTCAAAATAAATCCATCCGCAGTCTTTTTCGCGTTCGTCTCCATGCTTCCAGGGTCACTTCCATGGTTAGGTTCAGTCAGTCCAAAGCAACCAATCAGCTTTCCTTGCGCTAATAAAAAAAGGAGTCGAGAAGTTTTTTTTTTAGAGAAACAGAAAACTTGAGGGGTTGTCGCCAATCTTTTTCTGCTCACCCAAGTCCGGCAAGTATTTTTCACGCTGCGCCTCAGATCCGTACGCGTAGATGGGGTACATGACCAAACTCGACTGCACACTCATAGCGCTACGGTATCCTGAGTCGACACGCTCGACTTCTCTCGCAATCAGACCGTACGCGACGGATGAAACACCGGCACATCCGTACCCGTCGATGGTGGCGCCGAGCATACCGAGCTCGCCCATCTCGGACATGATTTCCTTGTGGAAGACTGGTTGTGAAGTGTGTTAGTAATCTTGACGTTAAGTTTGCGACAATTTTTTATAGTTTGGTTTGAGGATCACGTGGCGTTTCGGATCGAGGCACCGTTGGTCGAAGCCACGGCGCCGCTCGTTGGCAACCGACAGCCACGCAGGCATCCGCGCAGCGTGATCCAAATGCCGAGGGCAGATTCAGAGCTGGGGGAGTGGCTACTTACTCTCGTGCCTGTTGGCCTCAGTCACACGTGGCATGAGCTTCGACTGGCAGTATTGGCGGGCAGAGTCACGCACAATCTTCTCCTCGTCCGTCAGAGAGTCGTTGAGGTTGAGAGCATCTGTCCAGTCGAACGTGGCAAACTTGGCCGGGCCTTTGCCCGTGGCCATGGAGCGCACCGAAACAGCAGACTGCTTGCTTGAAACTGGGGCAAGGATCACAGAGCGTTAGAATGCAGCGTCCAGACAGGTCGCAACGGGCGTGTGTGTTCGAGGGAGACGAGGCTGTACCTGCGCTAAGTGTCCTGCTAATAAACATTTGTGACGACTTTTTTGTTCAAAAGAAGGGTTCCGATTCACTCCGAGAAATCAAAGACCCTTGACGGAATGAAATCACCACTTTCTCTGTGTCAATACGCGTCTTTTATTTCGTGCAGACACGTTCAGTTATCGAGAGACAGCGAGAAACCGACACGGTGAACGTTTTCATGCAGACGCGTCGTGTCAAAGAGACCGCCGAGTCCGAGCTTAACACCTGGACGCAGAACTTGGGAGTATCCGAGTCCAAGGCGACCGACGTTGTCAATCTTGGCCTGCAGCGACCCGAAATTGAATTGAAAGAGGGAGTGAGCAATTGTCAAGGGAAGTAAAACCAGGAAAGCAGAGTCATTTTACCTTGACAAAGGTCTGGTTGTCAAGGACGTACTTGGTACCGACTTCGATGGAGACAGAGTCTGAGGCAGCCTTGTTCCAGATGGCCTTGGCGCCAGCCTCGACAGTCTTGTTCACCTTGTGGTGGTATGCGGCAGAAAAGTGGCTGAACTTGTTGATGCTGCAGAAAAATCGACGTTAACATGACATGTCCGAATTCTGCTTTTTTCAGAAATCACATACGCGTGAAGACCGACTTGGTACTCTGGGGTAGTGTAACCAATGGCAACGTTGTAGCGCTGAAGAGCAGCGTCGTTGACACTGTAAGCAACGTCTCCTCCGAGCAGGAACCCTTCAGATCCAATGATGGCATCCGTGTGAATGGTGGGTCCAGCTTTGGCAAAGAGATCGACGCTGGAACGAGTGAAGATGTTTGGCTGCTTGAATTCCACGGCAACCTTTCCGTTCTTGGCACTATTTGAAGGAAGTTTCAGCGAATCCGTTACCGACTTGGACAGAAAGCAAAAAGCGACTCAGATATACCCGTTGGATGGGTGGATGGATCCGGTAATGTCGAGCTTGACTCCGGCAGCGATGGCATCCTGGAGTTCGACCTGGGCGCCGATCACGTTCTTGGCGTTCCAGTGCTCTGTGACGGTGAGGCCTGAAGGGAGAGATGATGGAAAGAATCAGCGACTTCATTGAGTAAATGAAGAATTAACCGCATTCGCACCACGGGACTTGTCGGAGTACTTGGTCTTGATCTCAGACACAATGGCCCCGTTGTTGTTGTCCTTGGCTCCGGTGACAGTGAACTTCTGTTTACGGCCGATTCGATGCACGGATCAGTAAGACGCTTCTGGAATTGATAGAAAGCTGCTTACAATGCCGTTGGAGGTGGTGGTGTTGACTTCGAGCTTGGCGTGGCCAACTGGGTAGTCCTTGCTGTTGATAAGTGGCACCACATGGCGTCAGACCAGCTTCCACACTGCAGCTTTCCCTCCATTACCTGAGGAGATCGTTGAGGCTTTTGCCAAAGTCGCCGTAGTGTGGAACAGACATGGTTAAGTTGCAGGGCAGGTTTTGGGGATTGATTTTGAGTGGAAACGGAAATCAGAGCTCATCATTTGTTCTGTTATTAACTCTGGCCCAACGGGGGCCTAAAACTTGACAACCTTCTTCACCGCCTTCTTCACTTGTTGTGATCCGGTTTTGCCAGAGGGTCCTGTCTTCTGCACACCACCTTCCTCCTTCATCTTTTTCAGAGCCACAAACACGTCATCGTCATCTCCACCCTGCGCCAAGTCGATCATACCCAGAGTGGTGACACCTGCATCCATTGTTGCCGGTTTGCAGTCCCTCGCCAAATGTTTAACACTTCCGCAGAACTTGCAACCTCCCCCGTTTGGATACATTCCTTTATCGTTTTGAGGGCACGCGCTCGCCAAGTGACCCGTTACTTTGCAGATGAAGCAAAGCGCAAAAGGGTACGGGTTGTCTGTGAAATACGGGCGTGTTTTGTCAGTAAGGAGTGCCCCACAATGGGTGAACATTGAAAAAAAACTGTTTTTAAAAAAAAAAAAAAACCGACCTGAATTCGTCTTCTTTTTGCACTGTGAGCTCTTGTGCTCTGTGCTTCCGCATCGATAACAGATTCCCTCCATCGCAAGGGTTTTGCCACCCTCCATTTCTTGGGCGATTGCGTTCAAATCGATTCCCTCGCTCATTTCAAGAGCTTCCTTCTCCACCTCTGTTGCTGCATCCACTGCATCTTGCGATCGTGGGCAGAATTTGATGCTGTGTCCGTTTTGACGGCACAGAAAACAAACCTACGGCGGGAAGTGGAAAAGGATCAGATTGCGCGCATGAAATCATATAGTTATAAGAAAGATGTTACCATTTTGCGCTCCTTCAACTTTTCACGTCGCGACCGCCTTTTCAGTACCTCACGTTCTGCCAAACAAAAAAAAAAAACAACCCATTAACCTTACATTTCTTGCGGAAGAAGCAAGAGTATTCAGAAGTGTACCTTTCTTGTTGAGAATTCCTTCACTCCGCCCAACCACCTTTCGTGCCGGTTTCGACTCCCCAGTAGTAGTAGCAGCATCACCATCCGCCGACTGTGAGTTTTCCGCAAGTTTCGAACGGTGTCTCATTCGTTTCTGTTTCTTTGCTGGTGCATCTGCACCAGAAGCATCGGTGTTATCTTTCGGTGCAGACGATGGCTCAGCCGTTGCTGCTGCTGTTGTTGCTGTTTCAGGAGTTGCAGATGGATTCGGAGCGTCATCAGCTTTGCGTTTTAAGGCGGCATTCTGGGTTTCTGGTTTCAGAGGAGTGACGTTGAATCCAGATGCTTCGACGTGCGTCTTGCGGGCCATCTTAGTGAAGCGGGTCATTTGTTTCTGTTTCTAGTGTGTAAATTTGAGTGGGAAAAAAAGAAAGAAAGGAAATGAAGAATGTCCAGTTTGCTGTTTTGAGGTGACTGCTGGGGCAGTGTGCGTGGTGCATCTTTGGCCCATTCATTCACTGCATACGCCCAGCAAAGAGTGCGGTGTTTATCTGGTGCTAAATGTGACGGAACATGCTGGGAAGAGAAGGCGTGGATCTGTGATGTGATGGGCGTCAGATTCGGGCGTCAGGCGCACTGAAACCGCTTGGGGTCCACAGCGCAGTTGGGCAAACACCAGACTCTTCCCGTTTGATCTGTGTCGTAAGTAAAGGAACCAATGTGCTGAAAACCAAATGTTCAAAACCAATTTCCCATTCAAAAATCCCATTTGAAACAAATCCCGAAAATGAAAGCCACCACCATCGTCGCTCTCCTCCTGTCTGCCCTCTCCGCCTACGCTCTCCCCGCCAGCGGCTGCGGTGACAGCTGTGACCTTGCCAAGAACCGATGCTTCGACAGCGAGTTCTGCATCGCCATCCCCTTCGTCGGCAAGGGCGAGACTTGCAACCAGTTCTCGGCCAACCCTGCCGAGTGCCAGGACGGACTCAAGTGCATCAAGAACGCTGACGTCTCCAAGTGGTACACCTGCGAGTGAAGTTGATGCCCTGTTTCATAACGGTTGTTGCGAATCGTTCGCTTTAGAAGAGTGAAATAAACACGAGTTGACCTTGTATCCTTCTCTTGGCCTGCTTGGTGCATATCGATGGTGAGCTGCTGACGCAAAGTGGATACATGCGAGTGCAGCATAAATATTTATCATAAATCATAAATAATGGCGTCGGCAGTGCAAACAATCCTCCCTCTCGGTTGGATCCCACGGCATCGGCACCTGCCTCGCAACAGAGAATAACCGGCTTTCTTCCTTAGAGCTCGTCGACCGGTGCATCGGAAGCAAGATTTGGGTCATCATGAAAGGCGACAAAGAATTCACTGGGACGCTTCTCGGCTTCGATGACTACGTCAGTTGAGTGCCTTTTGAGTTTTACTGTCTAATTCCTTTTCATTCATTGTTTTCACTGACCCTGCATTCACTGTCGTCGCGGTTGTTCGCTGCAGACATGGTCCTGGAAGACGTGACAGAATAGTTGAGAACCAGCATTCTCTTTTGCGACTCTCTCTTTTCAAATACTTACCCTGCGATTGCGCGCAACAGCGAAACCACATCAGAGGGAAAGGTTGCAACGAAACTGGACCAAATTCTGCTGAACGGAACAAACATTTGCATGGTATGCTCGTTTTGGATGCATGACACTCTGAGTGTTGCTGACGCCTTTTTGCCTTTCCTTTCTCCTTTTGCGCATCCCGCCGAGAAAGTTGATTCCAGGCGGCAGGTGCGAAAACACAAATGTTCACAATCACTTGCAAGAGCTTACTCATTTCTTTACAGCGGTCCTGTTTAATGCTTGGTGGGAACATGTGTCGCGCGAAAGCCCCGTCACAGCAGAAGCAGTGGGAGACATGTTGAATAAACGCAGTCAGCCTTTCATTTCAATGATTCTGCAGCGGGGATTTGAACCCTGCATTCGGCGATGGATGTTCAAGCACAATCCTTTCTTCATCGCGGTTTCTACACAACAGCAAACAGCTGCGACAGAAATCCAGCAGCACATTGCATGAGGAACGAGCCTCATGAGAATAAAACAAAGAAAAATTCATGCGAAACAACATGGAATTTGTCCTTGCCTCCCTCGCCAGCAAATGCGCATCGCTCTTGCCGCTGATCGCTTCGATTCCCGAGGCCGGCTTAATGGTGTCTGAGATGGAGTCCATGTGCAAGTACTTGAATGTGCTGGCCGAGCGGCAGAAGGAGCGCACAGAGAAGGTGTATGTTTTGTGTGTGCAAATACATTACAGAACATCCTAACCACCCCGTGGACCTGTTTTCTTTTTTCCCCCAGATGATTGATGAATTCGAAGATCTGCGCAAAGACTACGTCGATGCGTATGCCGGACAGCGCATGCTGAGATGGGTAAGAGCCGTGCGACTCGATTTGCCCCCCCAAATTGATTCTCAGTCTGATCGCAAACACTTGCCTGTGCAGCAACTCGAGGCAATCATGGCCGCCTCAGAAGATACCCGCAAGTCCATCTCGGAACTTCAGTTGGAGAAACAGGCACTCCAGGAAAGAGTGCAGGAGCTTGCAGCGAGAAATGCGCAACTGGAGGGTAGAACTCGGGATGGCTCTAAAACCCCTCTGACTCCGACGCAAGAACTGAACGAGGTTTGTGTTTTCAACAATGATGGCTTGGTTGTGTGCAAGTTGTGATAAAAATCAAGCGTAGCTTACGGATTCAGGTAGCATGGACAACAGACCTCCCGATCGACTTGAAACTGACAAAATTGGCACAGATCCGAATGCGGTGAAATCAGTACAAGCGCATCTTCAAACTAGTCCATCGCAGTTCGTTCACGATGAAGTAGAATTCAAATTGTTGAAATGTCAGGTCTCCGAACGCGATGCTCGTATTGCACAAATGGAATATGCGGCACACAAGGTTTTTATTTCGAACTTGCGTGAATGCTGCAACTGTCTGAAGCGCGCGTTTCACATTTTTCCAAGATGGAGGCAACCACAAAAGACTCTTTGCTACGTCTTCAGGACACTCATAAAGACATGATGTTATTCCGGGCGGCGATCTACGACATTGAGCAGGAAAACTCTCGGTTGAAAGAAGAAATGAAGTCGTATCAGTTACTTCTGGAGCGGCGAACCACCACCGGAAACTTCCTGTCCACAAGCGCGCTGATTCAGAACACACTCGATGAACCTGTCCTGAACTTTAATGACGAAATGAATCCAGAAAAGGCAGAAGTTTCGCGTAAGGAATTAGCTGTCCAGTTTGTTACTTGAAACGCGTTAAAAAAAAACCCCCCCAAAACAAACAATAACCAGGCCTCCAATCAGAACTGAAAGCGTTAACACTGTACATTGAAAAAGTCCTCTTAAAAGCGATCGAAACACCGCAATTCCAAGCGACCGTGGTTCAAAATGAAGAGGACCAAGAACACACGAATGCTTCAAAACCACGCCCTTCCTCCGTCATTGGGTTCTCTTCGTTCACAAACAAGTCACAAAACCGAATTTCATATCTCTCACAATTACCGCTTTCCGCTGCATCGGCAGCTGTTGACTTGTATCGGGGGGTTGGGAAGCGGTCCAGCGCCCCTGCAGCTCCCTCTAGAAGGCAGAGTGTGCCGCCAGAGACTTTGGCTTATAGACGAGAAAGGATTGAATCAATGGAATCAAGTAAAGCAGGTGGGAGTACGGTGATTGGATATGTTGGCAAATTGATGGGGTCGTCTCGGCTCGCGTCGTCTTCATCCATTGAAGATATAAAAGAGGGAGGACTTCATGAAGACAACGAGGCTGAAAAATAGAGGATAGACTGAAAACAAAGATTGTATAACCCAAAACTTTATTTCTTTCAACCACACCCAGTATGTCTGACTACTCATCAGAGGTGGTTGATATGTTATTAAGAACGACTTACTCGTTTGTTCAAGACAATGCAGACGCGAAACGAGTTGTCACTTTAAACATCTGGCTCATTACAAAGAAGCGCCAAGCTCACTCCCAAAACCTGTCACCTGTCAGCAGCCCTATCAGAACAAATGAATGCCCAAAAGGCTTTCTTGCGTCCAACAAGGCTGCCTTCAGGCCAACTCCTTTTTCTATGTGATCGTATCCATCGTGATCCCACAGAATCAGTTTCCCTTTTTGACTCAGATAAAGCTGCTTCAGTCTTGAAAATGCCTCTGACTGCGCGACAGCCTCGGCGTACCACGGACAATACAATTCCACTCTTCCCTCAATATAACCCAATCTCACCCAAGCTCCATCAATATACGCTAATTGGTACAACGGCCTGACACCCCTCCCCATAGGAAACCTGTTAGCCACGGGGTTTGCCCAACCCTTCCTCGCCCACTCCCAGAACGCCGGCGTAGGTTCCTGAGTGACTGGATCGGCGTGAACCGAAAACACTTTTGAAAACTGCCACGCATTCTCAACACTCTTTGCAAACAAACTCGTTTCTGGCGACAAAGGATCCGGTCCAATCAATACTGGACCCACGAAAAAGGGGCTCAAGCCGCGGAAAAGGGCGCTTTTGGAGGTGGTGTTGATGCGCATCCAGTTCGTCAATTCCTGAGAGACTTTGTCTTTGCGGAGGACGAGCAGCCGCGGAGTGTCCGGCTGGACTTGCACGGGTTCATCCGCTTGATCATCCGCGGAGGAAGAAGTCGTGCGGAACTGAAGGTTTTTACTCAAGTTATCATTGTATGCTTGCAGAATGAGTGCATTTGCAGCCGTAACTTTCTCTGCCTTTGTTGGCACGACTTTTGAGGGTCTTACAGATGAAGATTTGACTTTTGGCATTGTTGTCGACAGGATGTCAGCGGGAATGGTGCCTTTTTTATGTGTTTTTTTGTGGTAAAGAGACTTCGCCTGACTTTGCTGCGGCTTGAACCTTTCAAATGAACAACATAACATCTGTAACCACTTGCATTGCGCGCAATGTAACTGTGCCAATCAAGATGCCCCAAGAAATGTTCAGATAGCTGGACACGTCTGAATTTATGTCCTTTCCATCAGCCGAAGTGCGTCTCCCACTGGCAACTTGTCCTTCATTGCATCTGGGTCTCGCATATCACCGTATCATTACCTGCATATGCGGCTGTTCGGTTTGATCCGATGTGGCTTCTGCTTCCCGAGACGTTTGCGGTGAATCAAAATCCCCATTCGAAATCGGCAAGCTTCCACAGCCGTCGACACCTGCATTACCCGCATGTGGAATGGAATCCCTTCTCCCCTGGCGAAATTCCATCTTCAGCCGAAGATCCAGTCAACCTCGTTCATTTCGAAATCAATTGAGGTTTTTGAAGGTGATTTCGCGGTTGAGAAAAGTTGAGCATTTGAGAAGCTTGCCCGCATGTGGCATGTTGTGCGTTTTTTTTTTGACATGGACACGTCTTGAGGAGCACGGTATTGGATTCAATCAAGGGATGGGTGCGTCTTTCTGCTGCCGGAATCGTTGTTCGCATCTGTGAAGCCGTGTGAAAAATCGGAGTGAATAAACTGCACAAATATCGTTCGCTGTACATGCACTTGGTTTTATTCGAATCGGGCTTGCCGTTGACCTCTTGAAGAACGAGATGTCCAGATTTCCCGTCACAGTCTCCGATGAACAAACACGATATAGACAAGGACCAGCACTACAAACGCCATCAGCCAACACATCCAGAACCCGTTCGGACTTTTCGCAATGGCGCCCAATCGTTTCATTGTTCCAGCCAGCGTATTGCCCGACTTCTCAAAGTCGTCTTCCATGCTGTTGAGCATCCGGTTTTGGTAATGGACTTCGTCGCCGATTTGGAGCGAGATCTGACGGTGCAGTGTTGATATTTCAATGTTTTACGAAAAGATGCGCAGACGGAATGCGTGGGAAGTCGAAAGGCAAGACTGGGTCAGCAAGCACAGTGCAGTTGGAAATTGATGAGGGAGACTTGTCACCTCCTTGAGCGCATTCACTTTTGCGGACATGAGGTCCACATGATCATCGTTTTGCTGCATCAGCATGTGCTCTCCGCCGAAGGCATTCGAGTTGAAGTTGGAAGTGGGCCGTCTGTAGGACATGTTTCACAGATTTAAATAAATATCGACGGCAATACTGCGAAACACAAATGCAGACTGCTTCGAAGAACGGCCCTGAGATCAGCGCGGTTGGGCTGCGAAGGCATTTGCATTGCTGGTTGCAAGCATCTGTTTCCGTGTCACCAACTGTGTGGGGATGTTGGAGTTGTAAACACTGGCACTATATTCCAAATATCAACATGTTTGTAAATCTATCAATTCTTGTCGAATCGACCACAGAACGTCTCCCTTGCCCACGAAAACATCCCCTTTTTCGCGCCGGTATCACCCTGTGGTTTATTCCCAATCGCTGGTGCAGAAGCATCAGCACTGCCGACTGCAGCAACAACAGACGATACTGGCTGGACGTCTGGCTCGAACGCTTTCCCAGCTTGAAACTCTGAATCAATTGCAATTGAGAACTCAACGCCCGTGGCTTTGGAAA
Organism: Chytriomyces confervae; assembly: GCA_006535975.1. Classification (NCBI taxonomy): domain Eukaryota; kingdom Fungi; phylum Chytridiomycota; class Chytridiomycetes; order Chytridiales; family Chytriomycetaceae; genus Chytriomyces; species Chytriomyces confervae. The sequence goes on from QEAP01000034.1 coordinate 68,253, forward strand.
TCCGCGGCGCCGTCAAAAAGTCTACATGGAATTTATAAAACAGGGCAGCCACGTTTCCCATCACATCCCAGTCACGCATCATGACGCTGTCAAGCGCAGATTCAAGACCGTCTTTGATGGTGGCTGCGAGCGTGTTTTCAATCATGTCTTCGAGAATGTTTGCGATGGCTTCCGTTGCGGCGGCGAGGGCAGGTCCAGCCAGCCCGCTAATGTCGGTGTCAAAGTTATCGATCTCGACTTTTGTGTCTGTTTTCGTTTGTGGGGTTGGGGACCTTTGAGCCGATCATGATGACATTATTGAACCAACTCACCGAAAACCTGGGTCTTTGCCTTCGCACCAAACTTGACTTTGGAGTTGATGTTGAGCGTAGCATCCACAACCACCTTGCCGATTTTGACGCCCAGCGTTTTGAAGTCCATCGAGATCTGATGTCAGGTGTTTAGACATAGCGTGCCGTCAAGTTAAATGACGTGATCAGAAGTTGCCGAACAGCGCAAGCGTACCTTTGCTGCAATGTCGGTCAAGGCAAGGTCGATATGACCTTCCTGGATGGGCATGGCCACAGAGTGGATGTCGAAGGAGATGAACTTGATGTTCGAAGCCGAAGCCACCTCCTTTTCTCCGAGCAGGAAGACCTTCTTTTTGATCTTTTGATTGTCGACCTTCATTTCAAGCACGTAGGTCTCTGCGATGGGTATGATACTGTCTCGATAGGCATGTCTTGAGATCAGCAGCAGTGAAGAACACAGGCAATGATCGAATGTCGGTGGGGGATACTCACAGCTTCGTGACCTCGTCAAATACATCCTGGCGAAGGTTCAGTTTTATGGATGAGACGCCCTTTGCTGACAGGACCATTTTCAGTTTTCAGGCTTCAATTTTTACGGCGCCGGTTTGCAAACGCGATGAGCCAGTTATCCCTCAGACGTCCGCTGCCGCATCCTGACGGTTGCTGCGTTCGGAGATTTAAAGAGTGATAAACGTGAATACAGCCAAAACTGGGAAGATTTGCACATCTGATGAAAATCCCCCGCAACATATTCAGTCAAAACAGATGAGGAACTTCACATCCATCGATATTGCCGCGATCAGCATACACGGCGTCCTGACAGCGACGGGCTTTTTTGAGCTGGCGTACCTCGTGTACTTTGTCACGGTTATTGAACGCCGCATCAACAAAGAGATATCCAGAACCTTCTCCTGGTTCAACATCACGCTCTTTATTCTCTCCATGAGCCTTATCAGCTTACATGCATCAACCGCCGTCTGCGTTTTTGAGCAGCCAAATCCGTTTGATGCTAAGATCCCTGTTACCATTGCAAATCTGAGTTACTGTATCTGCGAGCTGATGTACGTTTGGTACACCTGGCTTCGATCAAAGGCAATACTTAAACTTAAAGGTGACCTTTATTATCCATATTTTCAGATAATTTGGCTGAGAAGAAAACTGGCAGGTGGTGTTCGATACAAAATCGCTGCTGGTGTTGTGGCAATCTCACCTTGGCTCTACACCGCGCAATTCATCATCATATGCCTCCACCTGTACTGGTCAGACGAGGCCCTGAAGCCGGTCACGATGCTTTCCATATTCATCTCAGCAAGTCTTGGCGGCGTTTCCATCATCGCGTTCGACTGTGTCATGCTCGTTACTTTTATGACGTTTCTTCAAGAAAATCAAATTGAAAGGAGTCATTCCCAAACATTCGTCAGTGTCCAGCCTACTGAGCGATTCTCCATCATTGCTTCGTACGGACGATGGTCTTGTTGCATGCTGCTGGGGGCGCTTGTTTTCTACCTTGCGTTGGCGGTTGTCGGGTACGGAAGCACCTACGGCAATGTTTTGGAAGCGCTCTGCTATGCAATGATGGATGTTATTATTTTACTTCTTGCTGGAATGAAGATGGCGTTGCATTTGTGTGATGCGAAGGAGGAGCAGGCGGACTCTTTGCTGAGACATGGAGGCAGCAAGGGTAGCGTGGGGAGGGGTGAGTTCACATCTGTCAGCGGAGCGAGAAGTGACGGTAATGTTAACGTTGGGAAGGGTGAAGTGGGAGTCGTGAGGAGTAGCGAAGTTAAGGCGAAAACCTCATTGAAGTATGAAGCAAGGCCAGTCAGATAGTGATACGGCTTTGGAAAATGCATAACAGAAAAGGCAATATATTCAGCCATAATTATGAGTCAATCTTGGAAAATGTCCGAAGTTGTTGATGACTCGCTCATCAACAGCATGATAGCTTTCATTCATATCTTCCATGCGTGCCCCTGTTGTCGCTCGGTCGGTGTATTTTTCCAAACCAGGCATCATGTTGTTGAACGACGCGTTTTCTTTCTTGACGCATTCGAATCTTGTTGAATTCTGGTGAAAGAGTGATGTTTATTTGTCCGAATATGGCCTCGTAAATACTTGAACTTAAGTCCGAGAAAATGTACCCAACGCCTTACGGAAATTCCATGAGCGTTGGCCCCTCCAGCCGGGGATCTCAACAAATCTGTTCCTCAATAATTTGCCAGCTGGTTTCTAATGCAAAAACAAAGCGTATTAAGGCGTCTCTTTGGTAGATGTGAAGATTTGAGAATGCTTGATTGGTCTCGGCGATGAGAAAAGCGCGACTACCATGCCCCTCCAAATGGACAACAAAGATATCAACCTTGAAAGCCGCAGACAAAAACGACCGAAGCGCAATCCACGAACTCGTCAGTAAACCTGACAAAAAAAAAAATCCTTGTTTTCCTCCATGAAAATCCTTACGATACCATCAGCCCGATGAGGAACTTGAGCACATTTGATACGGCTGCCATCTGCGTGCACAGCGTCCTGACCGCATCAGGGCTCATTGAGCTTATGCACCTCATCTATTTTATTGCAATGGTCGAACACCGGGTCAACAGAGAGAAACCAGTCATATTCTCCTGGTTCAATATTACACTCATTTCGCTGTCAGTCAGCATGACGAGTTTGCACGCATCTTCCGGGGTCTGTGTTTTGGAGCAACCAGATCTGTTTGATGCTCCAATCGCACGCGCAATAGCTGGGCTGAGTCTATGTTTTTACGAGTTGATGTATGTTTGGTATACATGGCTCCGATCGAAGGTAATTCTGAAATTGAAAGGTAAAACAAACGCGTCTTTTTACTCTTTTTACCTCTATTTGGATCTCTGAATGAAGGCTTCCCTAGGTAGATTCCGGTATAATGTTGCCGCCGTCGTTGTTAAAATCGCACCTGGAATCTACAGCGCACAATTCATCATTCTGTGCTTCCACCTGTACTGGCCCCATCTATCCTCAAAGCCAGCGACAAAACTTGCACTCAATCTTGCAACTGCGATTGGTGGCCTAGCCCTCATCATCTTCGACAGCATCATGCTCTTGGCGTTTACGAGTTTCCTCCGAGAAAATCAAATGGAAAGTGTTGATGTTGTTTCCAGTGTCGAAGTGAGCAAGCGATTCTCGATAATAGCATTGTACGGAATGGGCTCATGTATCATGCTGATGATCACGCTGGTTATGTACCTTGTCATGGCGTTCGCCAGCTATCACACTTTGCATGAAAATCTTCTTCAAGCCCTTGGCCATGGAGTGATGCATGGCTCCTTTTCACTCCTGGTTGGAATGAAAGTTGCTTTACATTCTTCCGATTTGAACGATCAGCAAACGGATTGGCTGGCACGAAATCGAATGGGCGCAAACAATGCGGCAAGGAATGAGTTGGCATCCATGAGTGAGCGTGAGGCAGTGCAGACTGTTGTGACAGTATGTGAAGTCAAGTCGGTCGATACGGAGAGAAATAGTGCGGGATCAACTTTTCAAAACGCCAAGAAGGGGTTTTTGAATGATACAGACAAAATATTCACACAATAATGCGGACTGTAATGACTTCCGTCCTCCAAGACAGACAGAAATGGGACCGAAATAAAAAACATGGCCACTGCGACAGCAGGTAGTTGAAAGATAGAATCATCGACCGCACGTTTTTTTTTCTGAGACTATCGCGTCCCAGCAGAGCCGTAGACATTGTCTGACAGCAACAAAACACATTAGCGTTAAAGAAGAAGGTGTTTGCATGACCCGCGTAAACAGAATACACATAAGTGACTTAAATCTGATGAAAATCTTCAACAACTGATGAGAATCTTCAACACACCGGATATGGTCGCCATTGGCGTGAATATTTTAGCCGCTACGTCAAGCATCTTTGAGCTCGGGTATCTTCTCTACTACATCACACTTGTCGAACGACGCGTCAGCAAAGATAAATCCACCAACTTCCCCTGGTTTAACGTTTCACTCCTCGCCCTTGGCCTGGGTCTTCTGGCCTTGCACATGTCTTCGACTGTTTGCATTTTCGAACGCTCTAACCCATATGATGGTGTGATCGAAACTACATTTATCAATCTAAGTTTCTCGGTTTGTGAGCTGATGTATATTTGGTATACATGGCTTCGATCAAAGGCAATACTTAAACTGAAAGGTGAAAATAGATCAGCCCCTTTCTTTATTTTACCGCTGATTGAATCTTCCCTCAGGCGCCTTCCGGTACAGAATGGCCGCCGCCGTTGTTGGAATCGCTCCAGTGATATACAGCACGCAATTCATCATTTTATGTGTGCATCTCTACTGGTCAGACGAGTACCGGAAAAAATACACAATTATCGCGTTCAATCTTGCATCGGCAATTGGCGGCTTGGCAGTCATTTCGTTTGACTGCATTATGCTCCACTCTTTCACCAGCTTTCTTCAGGAGAATGAAATGGAAAGTGGCAGTTCACAAACTGGTCGCAGCATCGGAACAAGCAAGCGATTCTCTGTCATTGCTACATATGGCAGGGCCTCTTGCATCCTGTTGCTAGGTGCGCTGGCTCTGTACATTGCTTTGTCGGTTGTTGGGTATCACTCTGGGTACGGATATGTACTACAGGCGCTCTGCCACGCGGTAGTACATGGTGCATTTTCGCTGCTAGTTGGAATGAAGGTGGCGTTGCATTTCTGTGATCTGAAGGAAGAGCAGGCGGACTCTTTGTTTCGGAATGGGGGTGACATGGAAGGCGCTGTGTTAATATCTGTCAGTGTGCCATCGAGTGGTGGGAGGCTAATTGGTTCGCTCAAGAATGATCTTGTGTCTGTGCGGAGAAGTGATGGTAAAGCGGAAAAATCACGAATCAGTGACCTAAGTTCAAGACAGGAGAATGTCAGCTTGAACACTTCAACGAACGTTTATTCGGAGCGGAGCAGTTAAGCAATCTCAAAATCCCACCCGTTCGTTGCTATTTGACTGCGAAACTGCGTAACAATAAAGCTTTAATTCGTCTCAACCCGCAAAGTTATTGAGCGTCCAACACCTTTATCATGCATTTTGAAGACGCGCTACCCTCGATTAACATCACGCGCCTGTCTCTCTCCTTAATCCACCAAAAGTGCACAGACATCAACTGCCACCATCTGCATTCTAGCATGACTATATTTGCTTCGTGTGCTGAATAAACTGCGAGCCTGAAATGAAGCGCGCAAGATCAGACAGCTTGTAAATACAAGCGCTGGAAGTAACGGCCTACATAAAATCCAAGAACGCGCCAAAGTGCCACAAGATGCCTTAAAGAGCTGAATCCTTTCGTCCCCGCCATTCGCAAAATTCGGTCTGTCAAATTCGTTGTTGAAGAAAATCTTCAGGATCATGCAAATCTTTGCCGTCAAGTTATAAACCATGAGGAACTTCAGCACTTTCGACATCATCGCCATGGGCATGCACACGATCCTCGCAGTGTCGGGTTTCTTTGAAATGTCGTATCTTCTCTACTTTGTCTCGTTTGTCGAACGCCGAGTCAGCGCAGAAAAGCCCAACCTCTTCTCGCGCTTCAACATCACGCTCTGGCTTCTTTCCGTCAGTCTCACCAGCCTGCACGCATCTTCCGCCGTTTGCGTTTTCGAGGAACCTTATCCTTTCGATGCTGCCATCGCAGTCACTGTTTCCACTTTTAGTTTTTGTTGCTGCGAGCTCATGTACGTTTGGTACACCTGGCTACGATCGAAATCCATCCTCAAACTTAAAGGTGGTACCCCTTAGGGATTACCTCTTGTTTAATTTTTGGCTGATGCCTTTTGGAAAACTGCACAGGTGGCATCCGGTTGAAAATAGCTGCCGCTGTAGTTACAATCGCGCCTGGAATCTACAGCGCACAATTTGCCATCGTATGCTTTCAGCTGTACTGGCCGGACGACAAAGTAAAACCAACCACAATGCTTGCGGTCAATCTTGCATCGGCTATTGGCGGTTTGGCCATCATCGCGTTCGACTGTATCATGCTCCTCACATTTACAAGGTTCCTGAAAGAGAATCAAATGGAAAATCTCAAGTCTCACAGCATCGGAACGAGCAAACGTTTCTCGGTGATCGCCAGGTATGGCAAGTGGTCTTGCATCGGACTGCTGGGGACTCTGCTTATATACATTGCCGTTGCTGCTGTCGGTTATCACAGAGCGTATGTTTCATAATGAGCTCTCAGTATACTCCCAGTTTTATCTAACTTGCGAATACTTTATATTGTAATTATTCACCTGAATAGACCTGGTTATCTATTGCAGGCATGCTGTCATACAGTCTTGCACTGCAGTTTTTCGTTGCTGGTTGGTATGAAGGTTGCGTTGCATTTATGCGACACGGGGGAGGATCAAGAAACTTTGGCGCGTAATGGCGTTGCCATCGAGAGCTTGCCCAAAAGTGCGACAGTATCCAGCAGTGCCCCGAGAAGTGATGGAAGGTCGAATAGCATAGTTATGCTGCTGAGCGAGAAGCGGAGAAGTGAGGCAACAATCAAAAAATTACCACCAAGTTTTGAAGCGAAGCCATTGCGTCAGCAGAGGTAGAGCAGGGGAAGGGGGGTGAGTGCGTGATATTGAAAACTGCGCGATTATGAATGAACGGGTGACTCAAGCGAAGACTCAGTTAATTTTTTATGGGCGAAAAGATGCAAGGAGAGTAAAGAATGAATAAATCGAACGAATGTGAAAAAAGGGAGAAGATACTTCTTTTGCAAACAACCCGAGGTGTGTGCAACTGGTTGAGCCCTATCGGAATCCTTCACGCCGCATCAGATTCCAGACGACCCCACCCGCGGTGATTCCTTCTGGAATAACAAGCTCCAACTCCGGAGATCCTGACATGTACAAAGTCGTCAGTTTGTCCAAGCGGCCGAGTTCAACTGGAACGCGACCGGAGAAACAGTTGTGTCTCAAATTCATGATTTTCAATTGAGTGAGAGCGCCCAGTTGATGGGGAATCAAACCGCTGAGGCTATTATGGTCCAAGCACAAGTAGTTCAAGTTTGTGAGGGACTCTATTTCGGCAGGAATGAAGCCTTTGAAAACAGCAGCAGTTTAAACACAATTTTTTGCAAGGTTGTCAAGACACTACTGCACCTGTCAAATTGTTGTCATCCAGCCGCAGCGTAACGAGGAGCTTCAAATATCCGATTTCGGGCGGAATCACTCCGCTCAACTTGCACCGATAAAGTGTCAAATGGGTTAAACCAACCCCATCTCGGAACCCTTCAATTGCTTTCGGAATCCCCGAGAAACAAAATTCGGTATTCTTCCAGTCAATTTCTGTCAATTGGTGCAGTCGCGCAGAGAGGTACGCATTTTGAAACGTAGGTGGCCACGCGAACCACGCCTTGTCCATGTCTGTTGGAGTTTTTGAAGCAGCGGCCAGGTTGGATGTTGAGCTGAGAGGAAATGGCGGCGCATCCTGTTCGGGGACTCTCTGCGGCGGCGAGACTGGCGGTTTCGTTGTAATGAGATGGTGTTTCAAGTTTTTTGTGACGAAATGGGGATCCAGCAAAACTGCGTTGAAGGACCGAGAAACGCGGCGGAATTTGAGTACAGACTGAATGCCAGGCCCGGCCGTGTGGACTTTGTGTGACGGCGAAATCAGGTATCCATTGTGAGACTGATCTGGGCCAGTTGACGAAGTTGCAGGGTGGATGTAGGCAAGAATTCGGGAAAGCACTTCCAGAGGAAGGTCCGATAATGCGGTGTAGAACTTGCGGCCCTTATTGATGAGTTTGTTATTGACGGCGTGGACAAGAGCACGAGTCTCTTGCACTGAGCGGGTGAGGTGTCCGATGTCTGCGTTCGTCGAGTCAACCTGGGTCGAGAGCAGATCTTGCTTGCGCTCGATGGAGTCGAGACGCTGCTGTATGGACACGAGGGCATCCAGGACAGCTTGATCCATGTTTGAAAGACGGAAGTGAATGATAAAAGGGAATCTGGTGGTAAATATAAAGTCAATAAACAACAAAACAAATGGGCCAAACGCTGTCTGAGCCTATCACGGACAAACACACGACACAAGATGCCGACGATCGATTCATGTACGCGGCCTCATCGATGCAGGGTTGGCGCATCACCATGGAGGACGCGCACTCCACCTTGTTGAGCGTGCTCGAGCCCGGCAAGCCGAGGTATTTAACTGCAGCGATGTGGCTCTTACTATAGGCGGATTGCGAATGAGGGTCTTTTCCTGTGACGTTTGCATTCATGACACTCTCCATCTCCCTTCTGCTTGCACCAGACACTCCTTCTTCGCTGTCTACGACGGTCACGGCGGTTCCGCCGTGGCGAAATACTCGGGTAACCATCTGCACAAGAAGATCATCCAGGAGCCCGCATTTGCACAAGGCGACTATTTGACAGCCATCAAGAACGGCTTTCTCGCCACCGATGTTGACTTGAAGATTAGTGAGTGGCGGTCATTCATATCCTCCTCCCAACTATGCGAAAGTTTAAAGGGGCGACTTCCGATGAGGACGTCGGGGTCTCATTGGCTGTATTGATCGCATGGCGTGGCCAGAGATGCAGGCAGATATCTGCAAAGGAGGCGGGAAAATGTGGCTTATCGGTACCACTCGCAAAACTGGAGCGCTGTAGCCAGTTGGGACCAACGAACGCATGATGCCGAATTAAAAAAAAGAAGTGGGGTTGATTCAGCGGATGGTTTAGTCGTCAAGCAGTGGCGCTCAATTCACTCTCATGGCACAACTTGTGTTATCGCGAATGACTCACTATGTTTTCTCCCTTCAGGTCCCGAATACCTCGCAGATCCTGCTGGTTGCACCGCAGTCACTGTCCTCATTACAGATGATATGCGCATCTTTTGTGGAAATGCGGGAGACTCTCGCGCAGTCTTGTCAAACAAGGGCAATGCAGTGGCTCTTTCATTTGATCATAAGCCAACTAATCCAGGTGATCCATCGCCCTGATCGTTTGTCTGACTCCCTCTGCTGACTCATACTGAACACGATTATAAATCATTTAAATTGCGCAGGCGAAACCGCAAGAATTCGAGCGGCCGGAGGCTACGTCGAATTCGGTCGTGTAAATGGTGAGATTTTGATTGGTTAACGCTGAGGTGAAGAGTCTTGCCCATGTTTACGAAAAAAAAAAAAAAAAAGGAAACTTGGCCTTGAGTCGAGCCGTTGGGGATTTCGAATTTAAGCAAAACCCGGGTCTCAGAGCCGAAGATCAAATTGTGACAGTCGACCCAGACATTGAACAGCGCCAGCTTGTGGCCGGAGATGATGATTTCATTGTCCTTGCATGTGATGGTACTTACCAATGTTATTTACTCATGCTGTGATACATGTCTCAAAAGTTCTTTTCAACAGGAATTTGGGACTGCATGAGCAACGACCAAGTCGTGGACTTCGTGATGTTCTGCCTCGCCGCAAACAAAACTCTCGCCGAAACTTGCGAACTGATGATGGAATACTGTTTGGCGGGCGACAGCGACATGGGCGGTGTCGGATGCGACAACATGACTGTCGTAATCGTCGCTGTGTTGGGCGATGGAAAAGAAACCAAGGTGACCTACGAAGAATGGGTGACTCGAGTCAAGGCGCGGTGGGCTGCAAAAACGAATCGATCTACTTTTCAGCCCAAAGAAAGAATGGGCGGATTGTTTTCGGCAGGATCCGACGAAGCACAGTGACGAGTTTCAGAAGATGCACGAGACACGGCTGATTATGTGAGTATGGGATGGGTGGGGGAGGGCAGCAGACGGTCGGTTTAGTTTATATGGGGGGGATTCGGTGTATTGTGATGAATACCCCATCTGCTCCTTGTAGTTTTTCTGTCATCTTTTTTTGTTAATGGGAGTCCTGTCATACATTTTTCCTGTCCTGGTTGTTTGTCGTTGAAGCGAGCGTGCAATAATATTCTCTTCTGAAATAAACTCTTTCATAAAAACTGGATCCAGGCATAAGTGCAAGGGCCTGCAATACTGAGATTCTGAACACAAGCCCGTCTGCAGTTTGCTGGACAGACAGCTGGGTCTCATGTTCAACGCTGGATTCCTGATTCCCTTTTGACGGAGTGCGTTATTCCTCGTCTTTAGAAATCTGGAACTTGTCATCCATGCCTTCATTGACTTTCAAGTGATTTTTCTTGAGCGGATCAAGTTGTGGAGGCTTCTTGGGTTCATAAAATTGTGAATAATTCAGAAACAGCCTTGATTGCTTCTGTGTGACTCTCGTTCAGCTGAGGGATTCACAGTGCAGCGTGAAGGCCAGTGGGGCAAGCGAGCGAGACTAGGCCCGGAACACGGGAGTGGGAGGGTGTCCATCGCACACTTGGACGCTGTGTGTTGCTCGCTGGAGAGCGCGTCGGCGGACTGTGCTGTGCTGATTGTCGCTTGTCAAAACAAAACAGTGGAGATGTGAAAGCCATCGCCGCACATGGGGTACGCGTGACACTCGGAACACTCGCAAGCTGGGCAAGAGACGCGTCGCAGCGACCGTCAAGGACACGGGCTTCATCTTCTTCAAGGCGCCCCAATAACGGTTTAAATATGCGTAAATCCAATGTCAATTACCACAAATTTTTAGGGCGCGTCAGCTGACACGGACCTTACATAAATTCAGAGGCCCTCTTTCAGTGCTTCTCTAAATCTCCCCAGATATCAGCGCCTGTTTCCCATGCTTCCATTGCTGCAACTGCTGCTGGCGTGCTGCCTTGCCATCGCCTCTCCGCTCCCCAGGGACACTGCTTCGCTGGCAGCTCTCTGGGGCTCTCAAGGGAGCAAATACCCAACAGTCTTTCTCCATGGTATCCTAGGCTGGGGTGAACAGAAGCCGCTCCTTGGCTACATCAACTACTTTGGAGGTCTTTCGCAAAACATTCTGGAAAATCTTCGTGACGAAGGGCACATCGTCGTTGCACCGAGTATGGGACCACTGTCGAGCAACTGGGAGCGGGCTTGCGAGGCCTTTGCCCAAATCGTGGGTGCCAAGACAGATTACGGACTCGCAAGAAGCGCAAGGTTCAAGCACGAGCGGTTTGGTCTTGACCACAGCGGGAACGCCATGGTTCCCGGGTTCTCTTCCAACTTTGCCGGAAGCGCAGCGGGAGCTGGCAGTACAAAAAAGATTAATCTCGTTGGCCACTCTCTCGGCGGATCGACTGCCCGATTTCTGACACATTTGCTCTCGTTTGGATCCCAAGAAGAAATGGACGCGTGTGCAGCGGCAAGCGTTGAATGTTCTCCGCTGTTCTGGACAAACAGAACGCAGTCGTATGTGAATGGTCTGTTTGCGCTTTCTGGCGTGCATCAAGGCAGCGTTGTTGACGACTTTCTTCACGCCAATGGCGGACTGATGACCTTCATCACGGGTTTCGCCAACACTGTCGTTGGTATCAACAACTTCAACAACAAGGACTTGATCTGGGACCTCCAACTCGGTCACTACGGTCTCCGACAGAATACGGACGAAGCGTTTTCGGCATACTTGCATCGCGTGTGCAAAAGTGGCTGGTTCCTGTCTGACAGCACTGCCGTGCATGATTTGACTGTGGCAGCGCATGAAACACCGCTCCTTTCTTTTGTGCGCAATTCCGCGTCAACAACGTACTTTTCAGTTGCCGGAGTAACAACGAACCATTTGTTGGGAGTCTCGGTTGCAAAACTGAGCACAAACGCGTTTCTGGCTCCGTTTGCAGATATCATTGGAACTTACACGAATGCAAGTTTGCCCGTGTTGAGCACGTTCTCCACAAGGGAGTGGCGCCAGAATGATGGAATGGTGATGCTTGCATCTTCGCGGGGGCCGAGGGCCGGTTTCAGCAGCTTTGAGATGGATATTGGGTCAAGGTATGAGACGAAGTTGGTGCAGTCTGCGCCTGGAAGAGCGCCAGAGAAGGGCGTGTACAACTACGTGGGTGCTATGGATGGGTTTGATCATTTTGACTTGATCGCACTGCTGGACATAATACCTGGACAGGTGGACGGACTGTACAGCAACATTCTGCGTGTCCTGAACGCGTTGGCGCCGTAGTTGCGAAGTAGAGCACGCGTTGGCAAAAGTTATATATAAAAACAGTGATTAATGGCCGGGCTGACAAATAAATAAATTGACCAGTGCCATGATAAAGCTGCTGCTGCTGCACATCCTGCTGCTGTGCCGCCTCGCTGCTGCGTCGCCCGCCGTCGATCAGACCTCGTTGCTGGCACACCGCTGGAACACGCAGGGGAGCAACTACCCGACTGTCTTTCTGCACGGCATCTTGGGATGGGGAGAAGCAGCTCCGCTCTTTGGAAGTGTCTACTACTTTGGGGGTGCCTGCCAGAACATTGTTTCAGATCTGAGGGAACAGGGCCACACAGTCGTGGCACCCAACCTGGGACCACTCTCGAGCAACTGGGAGCGGACGTGCGAGGCCTTTGCCCAGCTCGTGGGCGCTCAGACCGACTACGGAATCGCCAGAAGCAACCGCTTTAGACATAACCGTTACGGCCTCGATTATAGCGGAACAGCGTTGCTGCCTGGCTTTGCATCCAATTTCTATGGAGACACTGCCGAGAGTGGCCGGATTGAAAAGATCAACCTTGTCGGGCATTCGCTCGGTGGATCCACAGCCCGTTTTCTCACGCACTTGCTCACGTTTGGGTCGCAGGAGGAGATGGATGCGTGCGCTTCAGCCGGGGTCGAATGCTCGCCCTTGTTCTGGACCAACAAAACACGGCCGCTCGTGAACGGGGTCTTTGCAGTGTCTGGTGTCCATCAAGGCAGCGTCGTGGACGACTTCCTTCACACAAACGGCGGACTGCTGACACTTGTCAAGGGCCTCACCAGCACGATTGTCGGCGTCAACAACATCAACAACGAAGATGTGATCTGGAACCTCCAACTTGACCACTACGGCCTCATACAGAAAGAAGATGAAGACTTTTTCCAATTCATGAACCGCATCTGTGAAAGCGAATGGTTCTTGTCCGACAGCACCGCTGTCTACGACTTGTCCGTTGCCGCTCATGACACGCCACTTCTCACATTTGTTCAAAACTCGCCCACTACAACTTACTTTTCCGCAGCAGGAGTCACGACGCGGTACATCCTTGGTGTCGCCGTGGCAACGCTCCAAACCAACTTGTTCCTGGCTCCGTTCGCAAACCTCATTGGATCTTACTCGAACGACAGTCTAGCAGTGCTGGGCACCTACTCGAAAGAAGACTGGCGCCAAAACGATGGCATGGTCATGCTGGCATCGTCGCGGGGGCCAAAGTCTGGGTTCCGTGACTTTCAAATGGACATCCAGGCCGACTCGGAGGCAGCACTTGTTGAGTCGGCACCGACAACTGCGCCAGTGAAGGGTGTATACAACTATGTCGGTGTATTGGACGGGCTGGACCACGCAGACGTGGTGGCTGTAATGGACGTTGTGCCTGGGCGTGTGGACAGTCTGTACAGGAACATTCTGAAGGTCCTCAATGCCTTGGCGCCCTGAGAGAGAAGAAAAGAGAAGAAGATAGAGAAGGAGTGAACTGCACCTCATATTTTGTTATAAAAAGGGCATTCTCAGAACAAGGCCTTGCATTCAACCAAAAATAATGGAACACCCGAGAAACTACGAACCAAAAATAAATGGGAAAAGCGCTAAAAAAAAGGTTCTTCTAGCTGGTAAATCGCGCCACGTGTGCATTTTGGTCTGTTCCAGAACCACCTTTTCATTGATTATGTTTTCTCTTCCTCCCTCCTTCAGCCTGAGTCTTGGTCTTGGGAGCGAATTTGGGATGATTTTCCCTCCAACCGGTGACACACTTGTCGCTTGAAGTTTGCCAGAGCCATCACATCCCGCTGGCACCAACTGCCGCATGTTTCGTTTTACAGCACATGACACCGCCAACAGCACCGCAAACACGAAGAGAGTCACTGTCAGTATCAATGCCCGTTTGCGACGCGCCGTACTTGTATCAAAAGAAATCGGACAAGCCAAAAAAAGGAGGTCCGAATCCGTTTGTGTCCGAACAAGAGTGCTTGGCTCCTTCAAAAAAAAGATAAAAAAAAGATGCAACAAACATATGACATCAACGAACCAATCACCATGTGGGACGTTGTGAATACCCTTCGATTGGCAGTCGATGGCACTCTCCCCGCCCTCGAGAGTACCGTGCGCTGATTCTCTCGTCTTTCTTTCTCTCGCCTCCCCTTTCGCTGATCCGCTTCTTCTTTTCTTTCAGTCCACTGAACTGCTCAGCGCTCCACTCTGCGACCACCCCGTTTCCCAGCATGACATCCAGGCAGAGCCGCCGCCCTGTTCCTCTGACGACATGCCCGTTGCGTTTGAAGGCTGGCCCCAAGACGAAGGACCGACTTCAGCCGTGCCACCTCCCCTTTCCTCTGACGACGTGCCGGCTGTTTTTGATATCTTGCCGCAGGACGAAGGACTGAGTTGTTCAACCGTGCCAGCGTCCTTTTCCTCTGACGATGTGCCTGTTGTGTTTGATGTCATGCCGCAGGACGAACGACCGACTTGTTCCGCTGTGCCAGCGTCCTTTTCCTCTAGCTTTATGTCGGTTGTGTTTGATGACTCACCGCAGGATGAAGGACCGAGTTGTTCCGCCGTGCCAGCGTCCTTTTCCTCTGACGATGTGCCTGTTGTGGTTGATGTCATGCCGCAGGACGAACGACCGACTTGTTCCGCTGTGCCAGCATCCTTTTCCTCTAGCTATATGTCGGTTGTGTTTGATGACTTACCGCAGGATGAAGGGCCGAGTTGTTCAACCGTGCCACCACCATTGCAAAGCGTAACCATCAAAACGGAATCCGACGCGGCTGTTGCAGTACCAAAGGCCACCGAAACGCCCAAAGCGCAATTGCTCCCACGACGCGGAAGTGAAACCAACGTCAAACAAGAACAGACTTCAAAACAAGCGTTTAAACCAAGATCAAAATCATCTTCAAAATTGAAGTTGGAACCAGACAATGTCCATTCCGACACGGCTGTTCCAGCACCAAAGATCACAGCAAGGCCCAGAGTCAAGAAGGTGCGCCATCCTATCAACTCGTACCATTTTTTCAGGTCGACAACATCGAATGAGGCGCTCAAGCTCATTCTTCAAGAGCGATTCAAGACTGAGCCTGCATTGAAAATCAAAATCGATAGTTATAAAAAAGAGCACCCAACTAGCGATCTGAAAAACGCCCTGTGGAGCTGTATGGATGCCTCGGAAAAAAAGGTTTTTCAGTGTTTCTTGGTATTGTTGTTGTCGCCTCTGAAGCTCTGGTTGATTTTTTCCAGCTGCATCATGATGGGTTTAAGGACGCGGATCAAAAATACAAGCAGAACCAGATGCTTGCGGAGGACGGGCATCTTAAGTTTGAAGATTCAAATGATGGCGCATCCAGTTCCGGTTCGAAACGCAGCAGAGTAACCAACGTCGTCAAACAAGAGCCAGCCCCAAAACGAACTTACATACCAACATCAAAACCAACTTCAAAATTGTCTTTGGAAACGCCTTTGGAACCTTCTTCGGAGTCGAGCCACCTGCCCGTGCCACCATCAGTGCCGTCATCAAGTCGCTCAGAAATTCCACCGACGGTCCACCAAGCCCCAACCTCTGCGTCTCGAGATAATAATAACTGCAACATATTCCACATGAACGCGTCTTTTCAATCGGTACCAAGTGGCTCACACCCATGGCAGGCTCAACAAATTGTTCCGCATCCGATTAACGCACTCCCAAATGCTTACCCTTGGCCTGTTGGTTCTCCTCATCCAGTAGCCCAGGGTCATCCGTTCTGGATGTGGAATCCAGCGGATATGTGGGCCAATCCATTTGCCAGCATGATCACTCAAGCTACATTACAGCAGCAAATGCTCGGACTTTCGTTCCCTCAGCAAAGCAGTGGCGGCTCTGTAAACTCGTCTGCGACGAGGAATCCATTCAGTTTAGGGTTCGGACTTGATGTAAATCAACAGTCGGACGATGCTGCAAGCGTCCGTAACACCTGGCTTCAATCTATCGGACATGCAGCACAAGGAAATGCGGATAAGGTCGGGTCTTCTCCGCCGCATCGAGCGGAGCAGTCATCACTCGACTCGATTCGGAATGAAAATCAAGACGCGTGTGCATCAAGCAAAGCTGGGAAGCAAGAGACAAAGGATCCAGCTGGCGTGCTTGGCGCCGTAAAAGGTGCTGGTAAATCTGAAGGCGCAATGTCCGAACTGAGCTTGCTACAGTTTCTCAAAACAAATGCTGCGGACAAAAAGAGTGGACTTTGGGGGGACGGCATCAGTCAATTTTTGTTGAAGGGAAAGGAGTTTGCATGGGAGGATCCAGAAAATGAGGGACATGTATTCACGGTCCCTGATTATGAATTGACTCAGGAGGTGGAGCAGGCCAAATCACCTGATAGGTACTCGATGCAGTTTCCGGTTGATCAAGGGCAGAATGTTCCAGTGAGGAAAGTGGAGACTAAGCCGAAACCTCGCCCGAAAAGAAGAGTGACGACGCGCCAATCAAAGGCTGAGGACGGTGACAACTCATCTGCACTCTCTCCAGCAACTTCAACACCAAAAAAAGGCCAAGGTCGCAACAACAACAACAACAATGACGTTGATGGGAACAGCGAGCAGGAGCGTCTGCGCGCTGAGAATGCGTTTCTGCTGCGTGAAATTGAGCGGCTAAAAAAATAAGAGCACTGCGCTGTCTCAATACAATTGCTTCTCAACAAGGCCATGCTGACAAAGTAAATAAACTGGCTTTAACAAGTGAAAATGCACTCGCAAATCGAATGAATTTTGCCGGCTTCTTTGCGCTCGGTTCTCAGCTTCGTGTTCGGACCTGGTGGCGAGGCCCATTTGGAAGAAGTTCAACAATGCCGGAAGGGACTCACGGTTACAATATGTATATGGATATGCATATATATGGCACTGGTTTACTGCTCATTGGGGTGCGCCTGTGGTGGTGCGATGCGGGCTAAGCGCAGGCAAAACGGATTTGCTGCTTGCGGGTCTCTTGTTCGACAGTTCCGAACAAGCCCGTAAAGAATCACGTGATACCCTCTTTGGGATGAGTCACCCGTGTGCAGCGTCCTCGCAGCAACAACAACAACAACTGCTTGAACTGCGCAGAGGCCTCAGCGTTGCAGCGCCCACGCTCGAAGCAACCCCACACACCGTGTTGGGCAAACTGCGGTTACCAGTCACTCACGATTCAGTTCAGATTCCAGCCCCAACAAAAAAATAAAATAAAAAAACAGCTTGGAAACGCAACCCCCATGAAGCCAACACTGCTTCAGAGCATCTCGGCCAAGCTGCCCTTCTCGCCGAGAAGGAGATCATCAGAGGAGACTGCGCCGTCGTCGCAAGTCTCCAGTTCCACAACTTCCCGCTTCCGAAACACTTCCGCAGTCTCATTAACGGAAACGTCGCCGTCACCCTCCCACCAGCCATCCAAACCGTTTGCAATACTGCCCCGTCTTCACTTTACAAAACCAGCTCCTCGCATTGACTCTGCTTCGTCCCACTCGTCGAGCCCAACTACCCCAGATTTGACTCCAAGCTGTTTTGTCGTTATTCCCACAGCTCGTTCGACCGTCTCCAACTGCTCCGGAACTTCTTATTCCAACTCTTGTCTGTCTCGGAGGGACTCTGCCTCAAAGCGGACAAGCGTCACTCACCAACCAAACCAACCCACATCGCTTTCAACGCTGTGCGTCTGTTCTGCGCCATCTGGCACTGCCACTGCTGCTGTCAGTGTTGAGGCATATGACGGGCCGCAATGCAACAACACGAGCTCGCTTCTCGATGTCAGCAGTGGATCCTTGTCCCCACACGGAACTCCCCTGGACAAGGCGCTCCAGACCCGCTTCGGCGCCAAGTCGACGCTTCTCGGCACGGGCACCTTCGCAAGCACATACCTCATCCGGCTCAATGACTCGCAGTTGTCCAAGTGTGAACCACTTGAAATGAAGCAAATTTGCGCCAAGGAAGTTAAACCCGGCAGAATCTCCTCGCTCACAAACCCGGAACAGCGCAACCAGAGGCGCAACGAATGGATCAGAAACACGTGTAAAGAGTTTCGTATCGGGAAACGAATGGTAAGACTTTTATCCTCTTTTGTGACTCTGTTCTGATGGAAGTCTATGTTTTGCCCAATCAGAACCACATCAATATCATCAAAACTTTGGAGCTCCATCTTGACCTCTCAGATACACCCTCCGCCCACATCATTCTGGAAGCTTGCGTCAACAGGGACCTCTACTCACTCATTGCCGCACCAAGTCCAATCAACTCCCGCGATGCGGACTGTCTTTTGAAACAAATGTTGAACGGATTGGCGTACATGCACGCTAGCGGTGCTTGCCATCGAGACCTGAAACCCGAAAACATTCTCATTGCACGCAACGGTTGTGTCAAGTTGATTGATTTTGGCTGCGCAGAGTGGACACATACCGAACTGGATCATCATTCTACCGTTTCAGATGAAGGAGTGGAAATCATTGTTTCTGGCCGTATGGACGCTTTCTCGAGTTTGCTGGACCCTATACCCTGCACCCGTCAGACCACTTCCAACGCGAAAACATGCGTTCACGCTGTTGGAAGTGGTCCGTACATGGCGCCTGAACAGTACCTTCCAGCAAGCTACAACGGATGCAAAGTCGACGTATGGGCTTGTGCAATTATTTATCTGGCCATGGTGAGCGGGAAAAAAAAAAAAAAAAAACAAATCCCCCTTAAGTTGGTCGTTTCTAAAAAAAAAAAAAAACGTCTCCAATATCCTACGCTGCAGGTATACAAAAGCTTTCCCTGGGAAACTGCAAACGCTCGAGACGCAAACTTTCGCGCATACCTTTCCTTTGCTTCCTGTCAAAACGGCGCAGCAGCACATACACTCGCTTCGACGTTTCCCTTTTTCACACATTTACCCACTGGAGAACAAGAAATGACGCATGACCAATACCGAGCACGTCCCACGCTCTTGTCGCAAATGTTGGAGCCAGATGCTGACCTGCGAGTGGATGCGGCTTCTTGTTTAAAGGATACTTGGTTAAAGGGTGTTGTGCTATGCTGTAGTGATGATGTTGGTTGTGTGAACATGGTGCATTCTCATTCTTGAAACACATTTTTTTTTGGGTTTTTTCTTTGTATATAGATGAGAGATGTTTCCCCCCGCTTCTTTCTGCTTCTCTTTTTTTGTTTTTCTTTCATTCTTTTTGGACATATTTAGCTATTTACCAGGAAATGGGGATGGATGGATGCTGTTTGGGCCGGTGACATTTTTGAAGTTTTCTTCTTTCTGGCATGGATCGATCGATATATTCAAATAGAATAAGGAACTGAAGTATGTATACAGTGTAGCTGGAAGTCATTTTACGTTGTTGCCAAACTGGCTCTGACAATTGGAACGATAACAGAGTCATTAATTTTGAGAAAGTGCGTGAGGGTTTCTGGCGGCTCATTTCCGCGCAAATTGTTTTTTGCAATTCCCCCCCATAAAGAGTCGTTGGACTGACTTTCAAAAACACGTTGAATGTCTAAACAGTTCCGAGTTTTTATTCTCCTTGTTGCCAAACAGTCCAAGAACACCCACACCCCCTTCATCACAAGTGCGCCGATCAGGCCGAGAGTTTTTGGTAATTCTGCGACTCTGAGCTGTATATGCAGTGCAAGTCCATGCTCAAAGAGAAGAACAAAGAGAAAACAAACGCTTCAATAAAACATGTGGTGTGGGTTTAATCAGTCCTGACGCTACGAAATACAAACAAAAACACTCTTTCCTTCTGAAAAAAAAAAACCCCCTCGTCTTTCTCTTTTTCATCACGCGTTCAGAATTCCATTCACAGCGCTTTCAAACGCAGGAATAAACTGCGCCCCAAGTGACTTTGTCGACACCATCACATATTGGTAGCTTGGGTCAAGCTTGATTTCAGAATAGATTGCAACACCGTTGCTGACTTGTGCGTACGTGAAAAACACGTGCTGGGAAAAAAAAGAGGGGGTCCATAGCATGTCATTGAGACGATAACCGACAAAAATGAAGAGAAAAAGCCAAAAACTCACGTTTCCTTCCACATTTCGCTGTGCCACAGTAATCATAGCATTTGCACGCAAAAGAGCTTCGACGTCGGACGGGCTCGTGAACCGAGCAGTCCGATTGAGTTGGAAGTTGGTCACGCTTTCGGTGCTGGGTGGTAGTTCGCTCGTCCAAGCGCGCAACCAAGCCTCAGGCTCGATTGAAATATTTTCGGAAAAGAGAACATGCAATGGAATTTGCGCTTGAAAGTACAAGATACCCAGATTGCATTTGACAGCGATTTGGAGATCTGCGCGAAAAGAAATGACTCAAAAATTAAGCCGAATATTGTGAATATGGTGTATCTTCGACTCAACTGTTTACAGGATTCGAAGGCGTGGCCGCATTTGCGTCCATCTTCAGAGCCAAGGATGTGCGACCACTCGCACCAGGGGCGAGCGCAGAAACATTCAGCGGCTCTGCGGGGCTCAACCCAAACGCATTTCGATTAAACAAGATGGCAAAATCAGAGAGCATTGATGACCCAGTCTTGTTGGTGAACGCCATGTCCATGTATACACGCCCATTAGGTCCTCCTGCGCGACGGCTAAATGTTCCCATGATTTCAAGTCCTTTTCCAGTTTGAAAGTCGAGCAGAATCGTTGCTGCCGGAACGTATCCCTGGGCACTTGGTGGTCCGGAGCTAGGTTGAGACATAAAAGACATTTGATTCATTGCAGGTGTTGAGAGTGGTGCACTCTGAAGAGGTGTTGAAGGTGTCATCAAATTCGAAGCGCCACCCGCATACATTGAGTTCATAGGATTTACTCCCATTCCATACTGCGGCGTAGACACGGGTGGGGGCGCTGTTTGAACAGGACTCACAGCTGCCGCTTGCTTGGAAGGTCCAAACGGATCCAATTCTACGAGACCGCCTGAGGTTGTCGCGTAGGCTCCAGAGTTCGGGTCCGCAGTACTTCCTCTTCCAAAGATGGGCCCCGTCGCAACTGGTTGCGAAAACCCATAATTGGGATCAACGGCACTGCTGTTGTTCGTCGCATTATTCCCAAACGGCGAGTTGTTGCCAATAGAAAGTCCGGCCAAAAGCATAGTTGCATCTGTGCTTGGCTGTGGCGGCGGCGGAGCAGGAGCATTGGCCAGAGAATTCAAGAACATTTCAAACTGATTGGAATAGAGCGGGTCAACCGGTTGCTGGGTAATTTCTAACGCTCCGCTATTAACAATGGGAGTTGCATTGACGTCAGGACCGTCATCCTCGTCATCATTGTCTTGCATCCCTCCGCCAAACGCATTGACGCCGCCGTGAGCGTACGGATTCACTTGCTGCTGCTCGTCTCCAAACATGCCGTTTTGATTGGGGTTTTCAATTGCATTTTTACGCGCACTGGAAATGTAATAATGGAGCATCAGTTAACTTGCAAAACAAGGAAGGCGCAAAATTAAGCAACTCACAAAACGTCTTCATCCATATGCCCGCGATAAGCTGAAAAATCACGAAACACAAAAGCGGCGCTGGGTTCCACCTTTTTTTTGCGAAGCCCACCCACAAACATTTCCGGAGTCTTGTGATACATGCTGGCAAGCGTCGAAATGTGCAAAAACAATTCTTCGAGAGTCTGGTTTGGCAAATTGTCCATCTCGGAAGTTACTGGTACAACATCTCCAAAGACAATTGCCTTTGCAGCAACGGGATCCGTGCTTAATAGACGCCAATAAATGAATCCACGGTCGCGTAAATCAGGATTATCAACGTCTTCAGTACTCCATTTTAGTACTTTTGGGATCAATTCTTGACCTTGAGTAGGGCGCTTGATGAATAGTTTAACAATGGCGGTAAGAAGGGCGAGTTGGACGTTTGGCGTTTCGTCCTTGAATGGTTCCAAAAAGTGAGAGAGCAGCTCTTGCGCGTTTTCAATGCGGTCACTGTAGTGCCCAATAATCCAGATCATGCTCGCTTTTGCTTCAGATTCATCGAGACTGTCCAAGTTTTCGCAAAGTGTCGTAATGATACCCTCATACTTGTTTGGATAACGACGGAAAATATCCTGTGGGCATTTGTGAAGAGGTGCACGTTACTTCATCAATTCGGTAACATGACCGCGAGGATGCTGGAGAATTGCTCACCTTGATGACAATCACACTCTCTTGTACAACGTAATTCACTTTTGTCTTGATCAATTCCACCAGAGCCTTCACACACCGGTCCGCAGCACTTTCAATTTTGATGGCGCATTTTCCAATAGCACGAATGCTCCGTCTCACGAAATCAACATCCACTTCCGTCGCATATTCTTTCAACTCATTCAACACAGCATCCACATCCAAATCGCTCACAAGGCGGAACATGATTTCCAGTTTCGCAATTTTGACATACACTGGGTCATTGTATTTCGCGAAAAAGACTTTGATTTCGGATTTGAGAAAATCAGGCTTCCTTTGCAAGATCAATTGAATGTTTCGAAGGGCCACAAATTGAACTTCGGGACCGTTATGAAGAAGAGTCACGAGGGGTGGGCCAATGCGCCTATAGAATGTGGCAACGAGCTCGTCTTTAAGGATATAGTTTGTCATGTACAGAATAAGGCGGATAGCGCTCAGGACAACGGCGGAGTTTGCGTGTTGAAGGCGTGGCATAACTCGCTCTGCAACAAGCTCTGCGTCATTATGATCTTGTGGGACAAAGTACAGCAGTGATTCCAGGATATAGACTTGTCCCCATCTGTTTTTCGGAAACAGAGTGAGTTGAGGGAGCTACTCTTTTCACAGTAAAAATATTTTTACGCACTCTCCGCATTCGTTTATGGCTGTGAGGAGTTTGTTGGTCAGCGCAAAGTCCATCCGCATATCAAATTCAGGATTCTTTTCGGCGATCTCAGTCAGTGCGGCAACCGCGTTTGCCACCACCTGAAACGTAAATGCATTATAAGTACAACAGTAAATAGTTGAATAGAATGCAAAGAATGCATACCATCGAGTTGTCGCTGTTCAGCAGTGACCGCAATTTTTCGATGAACCCATTTCGCTCCACAACGCCTTTATCGAAAGAGTACATTTTGACGACACAGACAGCTGCGGTCTTCGCAACGTATGCGTCTCTGTCAGCCAGACATTTGACGAGTGCAGCAGCGACAGCATCAATCACTTTGTCAACCTTTTTTGTTGAAGTTTTAGCGTCCTATATACCATTTCCAAATTGCGAACCTGTATGTAACTCATATTTCTCAACGCCAGCGCTCGAATCAACGGGTTCGTGTCGAGGAGGTCTCTCTGAGGGTAAATTGATTTACATAGGGAATTAGAACCGTAAAGAAATCAAATTCACCTCAAAGGCGGCGATAGTCAACTTCGCCAGATCTGGTTTGGTTCTTGCATATGATACGACGTACAAGTATGCCATCTTCTTGACCTCGAGCATGGGTGTCTGCATGACTGCAACAACGTCCGCAAACAGCGGGGACATGTCGTTGCCCATGGTCATGTTAGCCACAATCTTTTTCAGCACGATACGCTTTTTGGTGTGTTTCGTGTCCCGCCTGTCCGCTGCCGAGAGTTCATCGCGGAATTCTTGCACTTTGCCCTTGCTGAAGTACTTGGCATCCATTTTTCTCGAATTTATTAATTTTTATTTGGACCGTGTTCATCATTATTTGTGCACCTTCTTCAGCATACAGTACCGTCCCCACTTCTGGCCTTTTTTCATGCCAAGATAGGATGGCGCCCATAACACCTTTCCAAAAAGCCCTTGGCTCTTTCCAGAGTCCAAAAACTGCTGACAAACGACAGTCTCCCACGCCCGCGTGTCGAGAATAAACCGCCGCTCCAAACTCTTGTTATCATTCGAATTCATTGCAGCTTTCACAGCCTCATTATCCACTGGCCCAAAGTCACTGTCAATCAGATAATCGCACGTGTCCACCGCCACATACCGCGTCTCATCTTCCTTATTGAATTCATTCAAATTGCGAGGATTCACTCGCGTGACTTCCCATGTCTTCAAAGGGCTCGTGAGGGATTCGTCGACGCTGTCACCGAATTTTGCCGGCAAAAGACCGCGAAACTCGCTTCGAATAAAACGGACTTCCACATTGGATGGAATAAAATAATGGCTGGGAAACCGGTACCATTCTTTTCCAATACACAAGCGGGTAGACTGATTTAAGACAGCCAAATGATTCGATGCATGGGTATAGACTTGAATTGGCGCGCCGTAGTTCTCAACCATGGCAATGGTTCGCGAGACAGAAATAGTGACAAAAACAGTAGCAATGATCAATTCCGCAGAACGGACAAGCATTCTTTTGGATTTGCTCGGAGCAAATTTCGACTTCTTCAGTTTCCTGCCTGAAAGAATCCAGTCCAGCATTTGAAGAACACTAGAAATTGCAATTGCGGCATTGTAGCAGACGATTGGATACACTACAAACAAGAAGCGCTCTTCTTTGTGTGGTTGGGTCGAAAAAATGGCGAACCACAGATAAAATGGCAACAGGCGATTGATTTGCTTCCATAATTGTAAATTTTGATGCGTTTTCGAGACGCCCATAATAAGGCGGGAAATCAGCTGGAGGAACCAAAATCGTCAAGGCAAGATCACAACAGAACGCTTGCAATCCAAATTCCTCCTTACCAGGCATGGTACGGAGAGAAGACAAGCGACAAAGGCAATATTAAAGTTAAGAGCGCCGTTGGCCACGTAAAACCACCACGGCTCCGTACCTGGCAATCAAACTCAAAAAGGGTTGCGAATTCCATTGTCACAAAAAAATATACCAAATATATCCGGCCCTTTTCCTTCGCCACTGCCCGAAAAAACATTGTATAGGACAATGTTCAGAGGGACCACACTCCAGAAGCCATAATAAATACGATCCACAATCAGAGTTGGACCCAGCAACCCTGCAAGTGCGCTCAGGCCTGCAGATACAGCGGCCAAGAATCGACTGACACGAGTACTCTGAGTCCCGGTCGAACCCATAGCAATTAAATCTTCGAACAAGAATGGCAGCGCCATGGCTCCACTGAACGGCCAGCCCACAATCACACTTGCTGCGATCAGAAATACGAACATCCATGTCCTTCTATTCGACGGAGCACCGTCCAACGAATGCGCGAACGCCAGTGTCACCAGGTACATTGAAAATGAAGAGGGCAGATACGCTGAGTATCGCGTTATTTGAATCGTTGTTCGTGTCGTCAATAACAATACATCCCTGGAAACTGCTTTGCATGTTACCTGTGGACGCGGCAGTCATTCCTGTCGACGCAGCCAAGAAAAGAAGCATCCAATTTGCGCATTCAGCGCTGTTTGCTCGTTTGACAGCAGCGTACAACTTTGCTTCAGCGGCAGCAGATGTGACCGCAAATAGAACCCGAATTGTATAGAATGTAGAAACCTAAGCAGGTTCGTGTCCGAATGTCAAGCGTGTCCAGTTGTGCGCGTTAACAAGAACCTTACCTTCGACAGCTGCAACACACCGGCGCAAACCACAGACGCCACAGCATGGATCCCAGCATACAGCCAAGACCGAATATTGAATTGCGGTGAATATTCCTTCATTGGGACGGGTTTAGAAGTTGATAAACTGAGTGAAGGGTGAGAGCAGCACCCATGTCTGAAAACCAGTCCCGAATGCGACAAAGTGCGAGGGCTCCCAGTAATTGAAAACTTCGTCGCAGTCCGTAATGACATGGTAGTAAAGAGCGGACAATGTGCGACAGAGCAGCAAGATGAGGAACGCTTGTTTTGTGTTCATTTTATGTCTTCCTCAATGTAAATAAATATCTCATGTGTGTGAATATTTACTCAGCCTTCACTCTGTTTGAATCTCTTCCTTCCTCCCCCTCAAGAGTTCCCTTCCGATCCGCTAAATACATCGAATCATTGTGCAAAGTACGGGCGCAGCACGATTGCAAGTCCCCTTCTCGAACCAAGGGGATAACACCCCCCCTTGCTTTCAAACCCTCCAACAAATCCCATTGAAAGAATACATGATAAAGAGCATTGCACAAAAAGCAACGGTTCAAAGACCATTACAAAACTAGCGCACTAATCTTAAAAGCTCGCGTATCTACATGGACCTCGTATCCAGTCTCAATTTCACAGCCCCACCGTCACTCTCAGTCGCTGGAATATTCTGGCACACTTCAAGGGAAGGAAGCTGGTCCTTCCATTGCGAATGGAGCAAAAGAGAAGTTTTCATGCGAGTTGCACCGCTGCCAACAGGGTCGCGTTGCAAGCGTATCTGCGCCACCACACCCGGCTGTACGCATTACACTTTCAAACCTGAAGAGGACGGCCTTTGCTGGCTTCAGACTGGCGCAGTGGGCCGTGGAAACGCGTACTACACCCCTCCAACAGCATCAACAAAGGGCCAACGGTGCGGACTGTTGAGCAAGCCAAAACCAGCCGTGCAACGTTGGAAAGACGTAGAAGGAATATACAACTTTGCTTCAAGATGCGGCTGGGAAAGCAAGTATCTAAAAAGCGTCAAGTTGCGTACCGTCAAAGAATGCGGAGCAACATGCGCTGCAACTGATGCCTGCTCGCATTTCACTTGGAATAATTGGAACGGAGGCACTTGCTACATGAGGACAGGAAAGTTCTCTCCGGCAAAGGCTGTGGTCCGGAAGCGACAGCAATCACAATGCGGCTATGTGAAAAAGCGTATTTCGACGTTGTCGACAAGTACAACTTTGATGTCCACTGCCTCTACAACTGCGCTACCCAGTTCTGCATCACCTACTTTGATATCTGCGACTTCAAGAACTTTGGAAGCAACGCCCACTACATCGTCCCATGCAACTTCCTCATCAATGACTTTATCCACCTCCAGTAAATCTGCAACAATAGCAAACTCCACGCGTACTTCTTCAGCAATTCCATCTTCCAGCGCGCCGTCAACAAGTTTAACTACGGCTAAGATCTCTGATGCCAGCACCTCTGCGGCAACGGCAACAACAGCTACGCCACCTTCAAAATCGGCAAGCTCGACGGCAAACACTTCAATGCCAACCACTATTTCAACCACCACTTCAACTACCACTTCAACTACCACTTCAACTTCAACTACCATCAATACAACCACAAGTTCAACGACGACAACAACAACTACCACGACTCGAGTGATTGCACCCCTTCCTTCCCCCTCCAACACAGGAAATGCATGCTCATACATCATCAACACCATTCTGCCCCGCTACACTGACTCTAACGATGCAACAGCTGCTACAAACCTACACAACGAAATCCGATCATACGTGGCTCTGCGCACGGGCCGTACAATCCCACCGCTGACTTGGTCCCAACCTGTTGTGGATCAATCCTTGTACGATGCACAATGGTCCGTCCAGAACTCCAACTGCGCGGCGGGCGCGCTCGCACACAGTCCCACATTTGGAAATGGTGTCCGCGCAAAGAGCCTTGGTTGGAAAAATTTCGTGTACTCTATCAAATTATTCGTCACGTACGATGATGGGCGAGGCAGTGAATGCGCGCAGTGGTTTGCGAATCCGGGTGGGCTCAGCCATTTTGGAAATATTGTTGGGAGTGGGAGCACAAGATTGGGTTGTGCTGCAGCAGTGTGCCCTGGAGGGAGGTTTGGGGACGTTATTGGGTGTGATTACGCGTAGTGGTTTGTTGAGGGTTGTATTTTTTGCAGAGCGTATTACTATTGGGCATCTCTTTCGTGTTTTATTTTTCCCTGCTTCCCTTGTTGATAGTTTGTCAGTCTTTGTGCATTGTTAATAATTATGTGGAATTCAGTGTGTTCAAAGATTGACAACCATGCAACGCGAAACCGCGTTTTTGATTTGGATGAACTCAGTCAGTCAAAATGGAGAAATGAAATCCATCAAACCTGCCTTCGAAACTGCTGTAAACTACCGCTGTTCTTCATGTGGTTCGCTCAGGTTTTACTGACGTGGGAAGGCCACCAAGATGTGGACTTGTATCTGAAAAGTTTGGATTATCTGCCATGGTGAGTCTGGAGAGCCAAGAAGCTCCCATCCTGCAATTGCCGTGAAGGGCGTGCATAGATGTACATCGAGAAAGCCCAGTCTGGCCGCTCATCATTGCGTTCGGACTATTGTCCCAATGGCGGCGTCAGTCTCATAACGGACTTCCGAAAGATAACGCTGAAGAGGGTATCGACGGATGTTTCAATTCCACGGGGAATGCATGTTCTCCAATTCTGATCTCGGTCGAAAGATCGCATGACTCTCCAATCTCTTCGGCTGGATCAGGCCGATGAAGGTAGTGGCAAACTCAATACCAGCAAGGACTGGCGGCACGGGATGCCCTCTTGAAGGTTCGGCGGAGCTGGGCATATTGGTGCGTGGATCGGACGCATTTGCCAAAAACAACAGTCGGACAACATTTTACATAAAATTTTATCGAAAGGCAAACAGCAAAAAAAGCACTTCAAATGGACAAGTCGAAACTGCGACCGCCCAGCAACTTTTCCCGGCCCAAGACGGTGACCGAAAAGCCGAAAGAGAAGGAAGAATTCCCAGTCAACACTATCACGAGCAAGAATCCGCCAAACTCTCTCGCTGCGAAGCGGGCTGTAAACTCTGCCCCGAGCGTGACTGCTGCAAAACAAACGAGACCCATCACAAAAGTATTGGGTGCAGCCACAGCGTCAGTAACTCATGCTGCGAAGAAACAACCTGCCCCGCTATCAACTGCAACAGGCGGCAACCCTGGCGCAAATTCAGACGGTCCACCGGCAAAGAGAAAGAGAGCTGCTTGGGATGTGAAGGTGGCGATCTGATCCCAGGCGACAATGTCGCGCGAATCGCTGTCTTACCTTTTTGGTTTATAGGGACGTCTTGAGGACATGGAGGAGTACTCGAAAGATACAGCCGCGAAACTAGGCGACTCTCAACGCTTGATTAATGGTTTGACGGATAAACTGAATGAGGGACAGGAGAAAAGTGCGTGCTATCTTTGCTTCATTCTTTGTGCGAGACGATAACCAAAATGCTTCGTTTCGCTTCTCTAGTTAACCAGCTTGTCGATTTCAAGCAATCACTTGAATCTCAATTTCAAATGAAGCAGGTTGAGAACGGCGAAATGGCTGGAAAACTGAGAAATCTAGAGGCTGAGTTGGAGGTACACATCTTTGGCTTGCACATAACAACTGAACCATAGCATTAAAAACAAAAATGAGTAGAATACTCGCCAAAAACACTCCATCGAACTATCATCCATCAAAGCTCAACACGCTCAGGAAATGTCGGCTGCAAATGCCCGCGAGTCATCTTTACAGTCAACCCTCAATGAAACCAAAGAACGCCTTTCATCTCTCAAATCCGAATCCATAATTTTTCAGTCTACAATATCGTCTCATTCATCAACGATCGTTTCGCTGGAGTCTCAAATACGGTCATGGACGGCAAAATCCGACGCAACGGAACGCGTTCTAATTGAAAAAGACGCGCTTATCAAAAACTTAGAAGAGCGCTGTGCTACATCTGAAATCCGAGTAACCGAATTGGAGGCAGAGATTCGCAGCGGTGAAGCTGCGAGACGGCGATTGCATAACATGGTGCAGGAGTTGAAAGGAAATGTCCGAGTTTTCTGTCGCATCCGCCCGCCCTTACGTGAGTCATTCGGTTGAAACTTCCTTTACTTTATTTGACTTAATCCTGTCTTATTTTTCGATCAGAATCCGAACAAAGTATTCCAGTTCTGTCTCACATTAAATTGAACCCTCAAGATGATAAATCGATGGAAATCATCTCAACGGGCGACTCATCTGCAATTGGAGGCGGCAACACGACGACGAAATCATATCCGTTCAGCTTCGACAAGATTTTTCCCCCATCTACGTCGCAAATGACGGTCTTTGATGAAATCAGCCAACTTGTGCAGAGTGCTCTAGATGGATATAATGTGTGTATATTCGCGTATGGTCAAACTGGAAGGTGATAAAAACATTTTCGACTCCAAGCAAATCCAACTTTTCCCTAATAAATTTTATTTCTATTTCTCAGCGGAAAAACGTACACCATGGAAGGTGGGAAAGATGCGACTGATATCGGAGTGATTCCTCGCGCTGTTGGGCAGATCTTTGAGGCAGCTGCTTCGCTGGAGGCAAAAGGATGGAGCTATTCATTTGAAACGAGCTTTCTTGAAATCTATAACGAATCCATCCGAGATCTTTTGGTCAGCTCATCCGGTGCAGCAGCAGGAACTACTCAGAAATACGACATTAAACATGAAGGGGGGGTGACGCGTGTGACTGATTTAACCGTCGGTCAGTGCGAGCAAAATGTTGAACCGTCAATCATATCATTTATTCACTCCATAATTTTTCAGTTCCTGTAACACGGGGTGACGAAGTGCAATCTCTTCTTCGACGAGCGAGCACGAACCGCGCTGTAGCCGCTACAAATAGTAATGAGCATTCATCCCGAAGTCACAGCGTCTTTACCCTTCGCTTGAAAGGAACAAATAGCCTTACCGGAGAATCATGCGAAGGAACTTTAAACCTGATTGATTTGGCCGGAAGCGAGCGGCTCAGTGTGAGTGGAAGTACTGGGGATCGGTTAAAAGAGACGCAAGCAATCAACAAAAGTTTGAGTGCTTTGGGGGATGTTATTTTTGCGTTAGGTGGTAAAGAATCTGGAGGCCATGTACCATACAGAAACTCAAAGGTTTGCTTTTCTCTTCCCTTCCTTGCATTCCTATTCTAATCAATCGTTTCTCTCAGTTGACGTACCTGCTGCAAAACAGCTTGGGCGGGAACAGTAAAACGCTCATGTTTGTCAATGTGAGCCCGTTAACAGCAAGTTTTGGTGAAACGCTGTGCTCCTTGCGTTTTGCGACCAAGGTACGGCGCGCGAAATGCTTTTCTGTTCCTTGCAATTGTTGTAATCATGTTCATGCAGGTCAACTCTTGTCAAATCGGCACCGCAAGAGCCTCGAAAAAATGAAAAATAAAATTCTTTCCTACTTTTCAAATCGGTCGGAACAAAGACGACGAGTTCACCGCGCAGAATCAAACTCCCACAACATAAATCTGATTGCCACGTCATCTTTATTGGTTAAACATGGTGAGATATTGCTGCCCAAATGCAAGCCATTTGTCTATATCTTCCTCCCTTTCTTTGTCCAGCTCCCAACCAACTTTCGCCTAGTACTGTCCACAGTGGCGTGGTCGAGATCTGATTTCTTTTTTTACGACTGCATTCTTTGGTTTCGTTGCTCTGTTCGTCGGTAAATACCAGATTTTGCCTTTTTAAAAATGCAGACTTGAGCTTCTGGAACGTGAAGTCTCACTGATCAAACGCGACGGCGTAAGTTAACACGAGATACAATGAAGGGCATTCAACCAGAGCAATGACTGTCAATCCATTTTATTGTTGAAGTTTTCTTGAGACATTCAGTGAAGAAAGATTTACTACTTCAGCTTGCAAATCCTAATGGACCACGCCAGCTGGAGCCTTGCAACAATGGCGGTGGTAACCGAGCTACCTGCGGTGGTCCTCAACCTGTACGTCGTGCTTCCAAACATTACGTGTCTGCACCGACTCTCTCCAAGCTCGTTTATCGTGGTGTTCCTCTGCCTGGCCGATGCTCTGAGCATGTCGAATCAGCTAGTCATCAACGCGACACATTTGATCAACGGCCATCTCGAGTACAACAAGGAGCTATGCCAAGCTCACGCGTTCATGGCCACACTTGCATCTCTCGTATCCGTCAGTCTTTGCACGGGTCTTACGCTGTTGAGATATCGCTCCATCGTCATGAAGCGCGAGATAGCCTGTCACTTTGCACCCGTCTACGCTGCCAGTGCGGTTGCCCTGTTCTCGCTCATTCTAAGCCTTCCATTCATGCTGGGCACTGCTGACACCACCTACGGCATGCATCCGAGCAACATTGTCTGCACCATCTTTTGGTTCAAGTCTTACCATCGCGACACCTTGATTCTCTCATCAATATGTGCTACTGTATTGTCAGTTCCGCTATTTCTGACCGCCTACGCGTATCTGGCCATCTATATGGAAGTCTCTCGCGTTTTTGAGGAAGCCAAAGATTTACAAACTCATTTTGAAAGTTGGAACGACTTGCCTGATCCCAGCCAGGATTCAAATCGAAGCGGGTCAGCTGCACCCAGTAGCGTACCGATTGAGAAGCCATTCTGCGCTGCGGGAGTCACGTCGGCCATTCAGGAGTTGCAGCGACGGCAAACCCGCGACGACATCAAAAAGCAAATGAACCTACTGTACCAGAGCATTGCAATCGTTTCATTGATGGTCGGTGGCTGGGCGCCGTATTTCGCCGTGGGAGTGATGGAAGTTCTCACGGCGACGCCAGCGCCAGTTGCCGTTGAAGTCGCTGCAGACATGTTTATTGTCGCAAACTCGATACTGAACCCAATTGTGGTTCTGGTGTTTGATCTCGACGTGCGTGGCAACACTACGCGCGGTTTTTACTGGCTGCTTGGCCGTGCTGGCAAGAAATGATTATTTAGTTTGTCTGTAAATATATTTGCGTCCATAAATCCGTTTCTTCGCATTTCGAAAAAGTTCTGAACAGAAACTCGCACAAAATGGCGGCAACAGGGACAAGTTGGTATTCATTCATCTCGCAAACTGCGCCGACATGCTCAACGCCTCTGAACCAGCCCAGACGAACTGGAAGAACGTCAACAACTGGCACTGGGTCGAGAAGAACTGGTACTTTAAAACACACCAACCGAGACCGGGAATGTATTACTCATTTCCTTCGCCATAAAACAGCATCCCATGGGCCAAGGAGTACGTACCATCGGTCCTGAAGGGCCTCACGAAAGAGGTGGACAATGTGCTGTTGGCAACTGGCGAAGTTTCTGGATTCTCCGGCGATGCGGACATTAACCAGCGTAAAGGCAAACTGATCACCGTCTACGACATTGCTTTTAACGTTGCCTGGGAAGGTTCGCGCTACTGCCCTCTTTCGAATTCATGTCCTAGGGTTTATCTAACCTGCAAAAACTTTGGATGTCAGCCAAATTCGACACGGACAAGACTGTCTCAGGACGCATCAACATTCCTGAATTCATGCATGATACGGATGCAGATGAACTGGTGGTAAGATTGATCGCAAACATAATCTGGACCCCTGAATATTCTGATTGTTTCAATAATCAACACAACAGGCTGAAGTCACGACTGAGGTAACAAGTGCCGAAGCGCAAACGATGCGATCATTGGTCATCAAACACTTGGTGCCACTGATCAAAGAAAAACTTGCAAACTTTTCCAAGGACATGATTGCCGGTGAGCCGACTTCCTGGATTTCCACGCACGCCAATGTCATAAATTTTGCTGAACATCAATAATGCAACCAGCCAACGGCAAAGATGTGCATATTACCAAGGATGAAATGAAAGGACACCCAGCCGGAACTCAGTACAAACCAAAGCCACCTGCAGCTGACGATGCTGAAGTCGCGAAAAAAGCAAATGTCCCATCGTCTGTTGTCGGAGCTTTGAGTACCATCACAATGAACGTGGAATTCGTATGCAGTGCCTCGGACTTGTACAACACGTTGCTCGAACCTGGCAGAGCGCAGATCTGGTCGCGAGGCCCTGCTCAAATTAAGCCTGAAGTTGGCGCTGAAGTCTCCTTGTTTGGTGGAAACGTGTCTGGAAAAATTCTGGAACTGGTGAGTTGATCGTTTTTTGGGTTCCTTGTTCTCTTCCATGGTTCTAAGAGTAAATCGGTGCAGGTTCCCAACAAGAAAATTGTTCAGACGTGGCGTCTGAAATCATGGCCTTCTAACCACTACAGCAAAGTCACAATCAACCTGGAAGAGCAACGCGAGAGTGTGACCCTCAGATTGACCCAAACTGAGGTGCCTGTTGGCGAGAAAGATCTGACTCAAAAGAACTGGACCGGATACTACTTCAATGGAATCAAAGGAGCGTTTGGATTTGGCGCCGTTGGTTTTTAAACTGTTGCTATCCGTTGACGCTTATGATGAAGCCAAAGAAAAAAATAAGAAATCATTTCCACCATTTGCGTTCTCGTTGGATTATTGATGATCGTATGGTACCCGTCCCAAAAAAAAGACTTGTACCCGACGCCAAGAACACAAGAACAGTACCCAAGCTCGGGAACAGCCGCAGATCACGCTACCGTTCACACGGGGAACGAAAATCCAAGCAATTAAGTTATTAGTAAAAGCATGGAGGCAAGCTTTTAGCCGCTGTAAATGCAAGATCTGATGGATTCAACTGAAGGAGCAGTAAATGAAAGACATGCGTGCTGGAAATATTCAGATTTTGTCTTCATTCATCACGATCACTAATATCATCAACCTCGTCCCTTTGTGTGTGTTTTGGTCTGTGTAAATAGCTCTTCATATTTCTCATCTGAAAGAAGGGCCGGGGCCGTTAGCCGACAAAAAGACAAAAAAAAAAAAA
>QEAP01000034.1:102991-119114 GCA_006535975.1 Chytriomyces confervae
CTGACGAGGTGCTGGAATTCTTGTCGAGCAAAAGACTCGCGTTTGAACTTTTCCACCGCAATCTTGAGGTCCTGATTCTCCTTGATCAGATTCTGGAGCTTTGATGTTTTGATGTCCGTCGTGTTTCTTAACTCGGCCACGTCGTCAATCAAAAGGCTGAAAAAAGCGGCGTCAGTATTGGTAATGATCGGAGATGTACGCATGGTCGAGCATGATCACCTCTTGTCTTGGCCCATTTGGATCAGCTCTGATTCTTGTGCTCGGGACCTTTGCTCCAACTCTTCGCATCTTTCTTCCAAGATGTTTCTGGTTTCGAGCGCTGGAAACAAGAAATTGTGAGCTAAAAGAAGTTGAATATGGCCGCCAATACCTGTATTCAAAGCGTTCTCCATTGAATTTATCTGCAAAGACAAAGTAGGCTGAGCGTTGAAAGTGTCCGGGATATATGTGCACGCCTCACCTGCGCGCGAAGGTCGTGGTTTTTCCGGTCCTTATTGTCCACGGCTATTTTGAGCATTGTGTACTCGTCTTTGAGCTTGCTGAACTCCTCGCGAATTTCCTCAGACTCGCGAATGTGCTCGTGCTTCTTTTGAATTTTCTGTTCCCGACTTTCGAATTCCTGATTTAACAGGGAGAGATAGTGAGAAGCATTCATGAGATGCGCAATTGATCTGCTGAGGTTACCCGCCGCAACCGTCTTTGCATATCTTCGAGTTCATTCTTCAAAGTCACGTTTCCCTTTACCAACTCTTCGCAATCTTGAGCAATCCGGCATTTCAAGTGTTCTTCCTGTTTCGCGCGAGTGATGGCTTGCTCTCTCTCAATAAGTAGCGTCTCATTCTCCTTCTTAAGTTCCGCGCATCGGTTTTTTTCGCTTTGGAGCTCCTCGCCCAGAACATTGGCTTCGTGATCGTCGAGCCTGGACTGCATCACAGTGTTTTGCTTGTGAAGTTCCTCTACGCGGACTTTCAGAGTAGCGTTGATGTGCAAGAGTTCTTCCACTTGATCTCTGTGCTTTTTCGCATCTTCGAGAGCGTGTTGCATGGCTGATGCGTTCTGTTGTTTCTCCATCGAGATGCGTTGATGGGTTTTTTGGAGGCGCGCGTGCTCGGATATGGCAATCTCAGACTTTTTCCGATGTGCGAGTAGCTCTCCGTACAGTTTATCCTTCTCGGCAGTGTGGTGATCTTTGAGAAAAAAAAAAAAACAGCGCGAGAAGCGCGTGAGTTGAAATCAGAACTCGGTGGTGAAAAATGACGGGGACCACACCTCGAATCGACTTTAACTCCTCCTTCAATTCATCATTCTCCTTATGACAAGCCTTGAGACTCAGTTCGAGAACTTGTTCGTTTGTTTTCATTCGCTCAAACTGTTGTTCGTATTTCTGGAGTTGCATAAGAACACGCCCCTTCAATGTGAGTTTTACGTAATGCAGAGCATGACAAAGGGGAACCACAAAACTTTGAGATCGCGTTTATGGCTTTCCTGGAGCTCAATGTATTTTGATTTCAGGCTTTTGATTGCGTCGTTCAATGGTGCGGAGGACCCTCCATGGTGCTGATGATCGCTGCCTGATCCGTACAGCTGCCCTCCACCGCCCCCGTTTCCTTCGGAGCCAGGCATACCTCCAGATTCTCCACGGTTCGTTCGACTAGTTTCGCAATAAAATATGAAAAACATGCAGGCGTTATTTTCAAGCCCCCAGCACGACGAAAAACACTCTTTTCTTGTACAAACAGGTAACGCGTTTCCAGTTCCAAAAGATAGACTTGCTGTTGAAGATTTCTGATGTACTCATCTTCGACTCGAGATCGATTTGCCGGTGAAGGAGCGACGCCTTTTGGGCCGTGCGGCGTTGACCGCGGCGTTGATGGTTTTTGAGGCGATGAAGGGCGGCTTCCAGCCTTGAAATGTTGTGTGGGAAATCCTTTGCCGAGCGGAGAGTGAAGCCCGACGCCTGGATAGGCCGGGAAGGAAGGTGACATTGCGGGGGCGGACCTTGTTCAGAGAAAATGTCGTTGTTGACAAATATTTGAACTTTTGTTTTACTCTTCTCATTCCAACGAGTTCCCTCCTTCCACCAAAGACTGAGCCAAAACGTCCTCGCACATTTCTTGCGTCTTTGGTGTCTCTGGCAACTTGACAAGGGTTTGCTCCATGGTTGCAAGCTTCTCTTGGTACTCGGCCAGCGCTTGGATGCCCTTCCGCCCAAACAAAATATCCAAATGCGATTCATCAAACATTTCAGAAAGAGCGGCTCTCTCCGCAAGAACATCTTTGCCTTCAATCAGCTTCTGGTACTCATCTTGCCGCCGTGTTGCCGTCAAAATACTTTCGCGTCTTCCGTGCCCAGCGATAGCCACCGATTTTGAGTGCTGAGTGATGAGCGAGTTAATGGCTGCTCGCTCCCTGTTGAGGGACGCTACAGTTATGAGTGGCACATTTGCACCCTTGTGTTTGCGGGCGTTCAACTGTTTCAAGATTGGGTTGTCCAGCTCCTTGAGTAGCTCGTCGCTGTCAGGAACCCTGAATCATAGCCGTCAGAGGGGGGGATTGAGTGTGAGAATTCAAGGAAGCTTATCTCACCAAATATGTGGAAGCGTACTCATCCAGTGTTTTGGATCATTCGTCCCGTGCAAGTAAAAATCGACTTTGATGTCTTCTTGAAGCACATCCATGACTTTCTGAATTCTCTTCAAATCCGTGCAAGCTTCCAGTCGATCAGTTTCCCGCGATTTCAATGCACCTACCAAATCGGCCTGTCCTGCGGCCTGCCATTTTAGAAAATCCCGACGTCTCTGTTTGCTCGGATCTTTGCGCTCATTTCTCGGAGTTGGCGGTTTCGAAAATCCAAGAGACTGACTTTTCGTGAGTGTCGGATCTTGCTGTCGCGTGTTTTCTGTCGAGTAATTTTTATCAAAGCTGCAAGGCTTCTTCTTTCAAGCAAAATTGTTCCGTACCCATTTGCGGGGTATTCAGTTTCCCGCTCCTAGTTTCGCGAATATCTGAAAAATTGCGCTTGTCTCTTTCGACCTTGTGCAGTGTGTGGCCCATCTCCGATCCGATCCCAACCATTGATCGAAAAGTCTCTGCGTACTCTTCAGCGGCACCCTGGATTGTCGTAAAAGGATGAAGGATGAGTAGAGATCGCTATCGACTAGCAGATACTGTAATACCGGTTTCAAGCCGCCAGGTTTCCCAAACGCGTACAAGTCGCGAGCGTCTGCATCCTCCTCGTTCCCTCGAATCGCACGCGCTCCCTTCTTTTTCGGTCGAAACACGCTGTTATCAATGTTGACGATCAAGTTGTCCAAGCTCTTTGACCCCAAACTGGTCTTGTTGAGTTTTTTGAGCTTTTCAGATAATTGCGCGCTTTCGGGTGTCGTGATTCGAGTTTCGATGGTTGAGGTTGTGATAGATTGGTTCCGTTTTGAGGATTTTCGGGACGCTGTGCGGACTGTGCTTGATCTCGCGGAAGGCGGAATGGATGCCTTGTCGTTCTGAGATATGCTTGACACTTGCCGAACGTATCCGGATTCGCTGGGACGTTTGTCTTTGCATTAAAAATACCACTTCATCTGTACAAGAATCAATTCAAAGGCATTAACACCTTCCGAGTGCTTGCAGTTGCTGAATAAACTTTCCAAAAAATGGATCGCGCGACAACGGACGCAGCAAGTCCCACATAATGCTCACGTTTTGCTGCGCGCTTTCAATTTCAGCAGTTCGTTTGGCAACTTTTTGCTCGAGTTGCTGCGCTTGTTCGCGGATGGATAACAGAAACCGCTGCTTTGGGTTGTTCTGAAAAAGTGTGTGTGAAAAAAGAAGCGGGACATTCAGGCGCCAACACTCGCGGATTCGAGCGCAAAAACAACACTCTTAACTCGAAGTTGGTTTTTCATGTCGTGGCATTTCTTTAATTCTTTTGCTGGGAAACGACCCTTTGTTAAATTGATGTTGGGCAGCGTTGTTTCTTTCAGCAACCGTTTCATTGTCTCGTGCTTCATTCGATTAGAATTGGTTTGAGAAGCGCCTTCCGCTTTCCCGTTCGTTTTCAAGAGTTGGGCAAAGTGGGTGCTTGAAACGACGCGAGAAGTGTCGGCCAAAGGCGGCAACCTAATCCAAACCTCGATTACTTTATCCCAAACACAAAAGCGTCAATAAAACTCGCCCTACCATTTCAGCGCCCTTAATCGTTCAAGTTCGGATGAATCGCACGTAGCTGGATCCAGCGGCCGTTCCTTGAGAACGAGTTTAGCCGAGTTTCCGACCAACCGACGCGTCTTTTCTTTCACGCCAACCCCGCATTTTCGATTGCCAAGTTGCGTCTTTGATGTTTGCAGATCCGGGGTTGAAGTAAGGTCGGGTCTGCTGACTGTTGTCATTGTTTGACTGATTCTTTGGCGTCATTGTTCTTAACCTTCTTTCGCCGAAGCAAATTTAAAAAAATTGTGTGGTAAATTGTGATGTGACGCTCCGCTTTAATTTTTTGAACGAGGTACACGCACGCCCAATCGCCAATTGCAGAAGTCGCCTTTCACATGATCGCACACGCCCACGACGGGTCAGGAACTAAAAGGACGCCTGCGCATGCGGTCATGCATGCTCCTTGTGCTGCATTGCACATTAGTGCAGCTGCCGGTGCGCCGATCCCCGCTGTGACAGTCCCGGCCACGAGACCTGCGGCCGCGTAGCAAGCGACCCAGCCCGCGTTGCAGGCCGATATACATAAGTAGCATGGCAGCGGACCAGCCGCGGCGCCAATGGCCATACTGAGACTTGTGACGGCAAAGAGGACACCGGATTTCATTGAAACTTGTTTTTATTTCTGATTCAGCCACCAAGACTAAATAAAACGCGTACCGACTTAAGTACTAGCAAATAAATAAACTGGCTTGTGTGCAGTTTCGTTCGATCCTCACCAACTCTTTGTTAACTGAGTGAAACGTATGTAAGCAGCGTTACTGCGAAACTCTTATGCTCTCAAGCGTGTGAGAAGATCATGAGACGCCAACACTTGATCCCTTCATTGCTCCCTCGGATATAGCAAATACAAATTCTCTGACTGCTGGTATAGCCGACAGATTTATTTCAGTCTTGTCGTTCATTTTAATTCTCTGCAACGCATCTTTCAAACGCGGGTCGTTGGGATCCACACTTGGGAGTGTTCCCAAGAGCCTCGGCTGGAGTTGGTTTGGAACGCGCCTTCCGCTTTATTGTTCGTTTTCCAGAGGTTGGTAAAAGTGGGTCCTTGCAACAACGCGAGAAGTGCAGCGCCCTCAATCGCTCAATTTAGGATGAATCGCATGTAGTTGGATCCAGCAGCCGTTCCTGAGAACCAAACGACGCGTCTTTTCCTTCGCATTTTCGATTTGCCAAGTTGTGGCGTTTTATGTTTTGTAGATCCGAGGTTGAGGCAAGGTCGGTTCTGCTGAAAGTTGCCATTGTTTAACTGATTCTTTGGGCGTGATCATTGTTTGGCGAAGCATATTTGAAGAAAAAATTTTGTGGTTGCAAATTGCAATGCGCTTGCTTTATTCAACACCCTTTACCGAACCACCCCACCAATACACATCATGTTACATAACAGTGCACGCCCACGATGGATCAGGGGCCAAAAGGGCGCATCCGCATGCAGTCATGCACGCTCCTTGTGCGGCATTACACATCAGTGCAGCCGCGGGTGCCCCAGCGCCCGCTGTGACAGTCCCGGCCACGAGACCTGCGCCCGCATAACAAGCTACCCAGCCTGCATTGCATGCTGAGATGCATAACGCGAATGGTATGGGTCCAGCTGTGCTAATAGTTGCCAAACTGAGCAACGTCGCGGTAACGAGAGCAGTAGTGTATTTCATTTTGTACTTTTTTCCCTTCACCACCAAGACAGGAAAAGTTGCCAAACGCGTGCCGAGTTTAAACAAAATGAACACACTGTGGGATGGGGTTGTGTGCCATTTCTTCAAAGTAGTGTGACTGCAAATCCCATTGCCCAAAAACTCAAGCACGTGAACAGATAAGTAGGGAACAAGCTATTGTAACGATGCCGTCATAGCTTTTGGGACTTTTTATGGAAACCCCATTGCGCCAGCAGAATTCTCCATCAAGCACGTGAAGATATCCTGAGTGAAATAGGAACAGAAGCTACAATTCTCTGCTGCTCGTACAACCGACAGTTTTTATTTCACGTTGTTGC
The DNA here is from genome assembly GCA_006535975.1 of Chytriomyces confervae. NCBI lineage: Eukaryota > Fungi > Chytridiomycota > Chytridiomycetes > Chytridiales > Chytriomycetaceae > Chytriomyces > Chytriomyces confervae. Next base: position 109,185 of record QEAP01000034.1, read on the forward strand.
TTGCAGCCTGTGCGCCTTACAACAACAGAATCCACACCGTCTCACTCTTTTTTTTCGTCATTCTTCTTGTCGTCCTTTTTGATTCCTTGCAACGCATCTTTCAAACGCGGGTCGTTGGGATCCACGCCTGGGAGTGTTCCCAAGAGGTTGCTCATGTAATCGGGGTTCTGAAGCAGGGAAAATCGTTGTCAGAAAATGAAATAACTCATTTAGATCGACGAACCTCGGAAGAAGAAGAGGCTTCGCCGGCTGAAGCATCTTGCATAGAAAGAGCAATTGCTTTGGCAATTTCGTCATCTTCATCGCCCAAATCCATTGCGTCTCCACCCTGTTGATGAAATTAAGCAAACGGGGACAGTACTGAGTCTAAAAAAAAAGAGTGCCGCTTACTTCTCTGCCAATAGACATTGCTAATGCTTGAGCCAACATGTCTTCTTCAGTTGTAGCGCCAGCAGCAGCAGATGAATCCAAAGCCATCGCTTCGCCTGATGTCTCCGCACCTCCTGATCCACTTGCTGCAGGACCTCCAGTCATTGCTTCCTGTCTCGCACGTTCCTCTTCCATGGAAATTCTCAAGGCAAGCGCCAGCTCTGGATCCAACGTCGGGTCAACACCAAACTCAAATCCACCCGCTCCACCTGCAGAAAATCCAGCGGGTGGCGCCCCATCTTCGTCTGCCAGAATGGGACTCGAGATGAGGATATCGCTCAAAACGTGGGGTCCAGGCGGGATCGTGACGAGATGGCTATTGTCGCTGCTGTTGACGGCGTGAATCAACGCCTCGAGTTTCGGGGTATTCAAAGCATCTTCTCCGAAATTAATCACGTCCAAAGCAATGTTGTTCTTTTTAAGTTTTTTGCCGAGCTTGACGAGTGATTTTTCGTCCTCGGGGATGGGGCTTCCGACAAAGACAATAATTCGTTGGCGTTGGTTTTTGTTTTGTCGGTGTTTGAGAGCCAGCTGTGGTGATTTTTTTGAGTCGTTGAGTTGATGAGAGGGTTTTTCTATTGAAGGAAGGGAATTCCCCGCACCTGCGCAATTTGAACGCCCGTCGACATGTTCGGTGACTGCGAAATATGAACTTTATGCAAGGCTGTGAGGATTTTCCCAATCTCAGTCGTGAGCGTGACGAGGACCTCTGGGCTGCGTGTTTCGAATAAATAAAATATTCAACAACTACGATTCATGGCAAAATCTTCCACACACGCACCCCTTTCCGGCCATAGTCATAAGTCCGACAGTGTTCTCAGGGTTGGATTGAGTCTTTGCGTTAAAGAGAAGAGTGACGGCATCCTTCTGTGCTTCGATACGGGAGGGTGTGAAGTCGCCGTTGCGCATCCATTCGGAGTTGTCGAGGCTGTTTCGGGGCAGTATGTCTTATCAGCTCTGATTACGCCCGTTCTCTCGTATCGAGGGGGTGCACTCACACCAAGAAACATGCCTCAAGAACCATTTTTGTTTTGCTTTCCTTTATTTTTTTACATTTAGACGCGTTTTCAATATTTACCTTTCTTTATTATATGTAAATATTTATGAACAGTAAATTTAAATAATACAAGGACAACATCAAGCAACGCTCAAACAGTTGAGCAATCATCAAACATCGCGTTGCATCGAGATATAAACGTGTTTTGTCAACATCCCCGCGTTGTTTCCGCAAACATTCCTCGATGGGGCCTCTTATGACCCCGAGGAACGCCTTCCCATGACGATCCACCAACGGCAGGTGTTGGTGGAATGATTTGCATCGATGCCACCTCGGCGCAAGCTGTCCAAGCAGGATCGCTGTATCGGTCGAAGCCCAGCGTACTGCAGCCGTGTTTAGGACAACATTCAAGTCGCGCTGTGCAAGTGCTTTTAACATTGGGCACGCAAACGGGTCAGTGAAAGCCACACCCGGGATTGCCCGCGCACAATCTCCCATGAGCTCACATTTCGCAGTGATTCATTTCTTGAAATTTGGTGCCACACAGAAGCAACAACCAACAACCACAACAACAACAACCCACACCAACCAACAACCCAACCGCTCCCCTCTCGGCCATGGCAATATCCTCCGCACCCACCACGGCAGTCTCCAACCTGCGCCAAATGATCCAGAGAACGGCCAAACACGCACAAACCCAAGTGTCTCTGAAACAGATGGTCGAGTTTGGCAGCAAGCCATCACCCACAACGATCCTGAGGGCTACCCAGTTTATCCACCATGAGTTACCCATCCGCATCGCAAAGCGCGTGGTGGAGTTGGAGAGTCTGCCGTACAACTTGTCCAGCATGTCGAGCATTAAAACCGTCACTGAATGGTACCACCAATCGTTTGCCGACCTTGCCTCGTTCCCTGCACCAGAAGAGTTTGGCATCCCACGCAAGCTGCTGAGGGAGCAATCTTTCGAGAAGGAAGACGCTAAAACTGCGTTTGAAGGTGAAACACATCTCTCCTGTTATTCATCAAGTCATATGCGCTGACAGTTGTTTGTAGAACGTCAAGTCCAGCGGTATTGTAACCCCCTCGAAGACGAAACTGCCTTGAAAGAAGTCAATGAATACAACGCAAAGTTTATGGAATGCCTGGAAGTCATTAAGCGGAGACACGACCCTGTCGCTCTGAACATGGCCCAGGGCATCCAGGAACTCAAAGATCACTGGAAAGCCACAAAATCCAACCCAGTGCTGGCTGCCAGCTCCCGCCAAATGGACATGACTGCCCGCGCTTTCAAAAGAACCCACCCAAGCTTGTATCCCTCCCAGCTGCTCAAGAATCCAGACGCCGCCGCCAACTTGCTGCCGACAGACCTGCAATCTTTCTTGGATAGATTCTACATGTCGCGAATTGGCATCAGGATGCTGATTGGGCAGCACGTGGCTCTGACAAAGGCGTCGCTTGGGAAGTCGACTTTCCCAAGTGACCACGTGGGAATCATTTGCACCAAAACATCCATTAGAGACGTTGTTACCCAGGCGTACGACAATGCCATTGGAGTTCTTCAGGTTTGTCTTGTTTCAACTGAGAATTGGAAGGAAGCTTGTGTACTGACTCTGTTGTGTTTAGAATGCATCCGGTGTGCTGAACCCACCCGACATCAAAATGTACATTGGAAGCTCGACATGCGCAAAAAACGATGTCAACTTTATGTATGTCCCATCGCACCTGCACCATTGCTTGTTTGAGCTGTTCAAGAACTCTCTGCGAGCAACTGTGGAGCGCTACGGATTAGACGCGGACGGCGAATACCCGCCCATAAAGGTTGTTGTTGCCGAAGGAAACGAAGACATTACGATTAAAATCAGCGACGAAGGGGGCGGCATTCGTAGAAGTGGGTTGCCGCTCATTTGGACGTACTTGTATACCACTGCGGAGAAGCAGGAACTGGAAAGCAACCTTTACAACGACTTTAGAGCACCCATGGCAGGGTTTGGGTACGGGCTTCCACTGTCGCGGCTGTACTCACGGTACTGGGGAGGTGATCTGCGGGTGATCAGCATGGAAGGGTTCGGCACCGACGCGTACTTGCATTTGAACCGGCTGAGCAACTGCGACGAGCCGCTTCCCTCTTAGAGCGTTTCAGACTCACATTCTTCCGCTTCCTTCACAGCCCCGCTTTTATTGACATTCCCTGTTGCAGCGTCCCTTGTAGTATATAAAAAAAAAGAATTAAGGATAAATGATTTTAAATTTTTGCCAACGATTCTTTTTCAGTTCTAGAACATTGCGCGAGTCCGTAAACATCCCACGCGAAATCCATCGGACCCTCCGTTCTTGCATACACAGCCCCGCCAAGGAATCACGAACAGACCCTGCAACTGTCCTGAACTAGACACCTGCAGCAACACACACATACGAAGCAGTGTTAACCACCAATAGAAACACGAACAGCTAAACATCAATCCCTATGAGCCGCTATCAGAAGGAATACCGAATTGTGGTTGTGGGCGGAGGAGGAGTCGGAAAGGTTTGCTTTCTTTTTCTTGCCTCTCTTCTACATTGCGAAAGTGTCGGTCGAGTGTCTAACCATTTCCGGACTTGCTCCCTTCGCCCCTCCCCTCACCTGCTGTAAAAATTCATCTACCGGTTCTATTTCTGCCCAATCTTTTGTTGCGTGTTTGCGTCGTTCTCCAGTCTGCGCTTTCAATCCAATTTATTCAATCGCAGTTTGTTGACGAATATGATCCAACTATCGAAGACAGCTGTGAGTTTTTGAATCTTCTTGCCTTGAGGTTTGAGGCGATGCATGCGTATAAGCGAATCTGAGGAACCCAAAACTGTTGTTGACATATCGCAACTACAAAACTGACACTCATTTTAAAAAAAAAAACCCCCCATGTAAAAAAAAAACATCACACACACACAGACCGCAAACAAGTCCAAGTCGACAATGAAGTGGCAATCCTCGATATTCTCGACACAGCCGGCCAAGAAGAATACAGCGCCATGCGCGAACAGTACATGCGAACAGGCGAAGGCTTCCTACTCGTCTACTCCATCACATCAAAGCACTCGTTCGAAGACATTTCAAACTTTCACGCTCAAATTCTGCGTGTCAAGGATCGGGACAGATATTTCCCATGCGTGCTTGTGGGGAACAAGTGTGATTTGGAGCAGGAGCGGGCGGTCGCCGCGCAGGAGGGAGTGAATGCGTCCAAACAGTTTGGAGGGATTCCGTTCTTTGAAGCGAGTGCGAGAACGCGACACAATGTGGACGAAGCGTTTTATGAACTTGTGCGGCAGATTCGGAAGGAGAATTCGCCGGATAAGCCGAGCGGTGGAGGGGCTAATGCGTCGTCCCCGACAAGTGGCTCAACAAAGAAAAAGAGCAAATGCTCCATTGTTTAGATGGCGTATTATATTTCCGGGGATAAATATTTTGTGATGTCGTCTTTTTTTTGGAAGAAGACGCGCGCGTTCGGACGCTGTTTCACATTTTGCCTGTTTGCGTTGTTGTTGTCTCTTTTCTTTTGTTTTTAACTTTGCGTACTTTCGCTCATTAATATTACTCTGCCCAAATGAATATAAAGCCCCCGCTGCTCAATTCATTTTATTATAATTAGATTTCGTTCGTATAGAAAGGACAGCAACGTGATGAGGTAGCTTTTCAAGGTCCTTTCTTTGGGAAAATTGAAGTCCAAAAAATGTGAGGAGGAAACCTGAAAAAAAGAGAAAAAAATCAGAAAAAAATCAGAAAAAACAGAGAAGCTGACAAGGTTGCAATGGTCTTGGCCATGACAAAACAGCAGTGCGTTTCATTTGGATTGTCATTGCCCTCTTCTGAAATGACCATTTTTATTGCAGGGCTTTGGTACTTCAGCGGCACTGTCCACACGCACCCGTGCACAAGTATTCTGCTCTTTCCTCTTTGCATACGCAACCAGTTTTAATCTGTTATCATCTCTCAGATTTGCCGCGTGAGTAAAGACGTGCCCGGGTTCCTTGCTGCCGTGATATTGCCCTCCACATCCCTCGGTGTGACCAGCGTGATGACACTTGAAACCCTCATCACCATCGGGCACGCGCAAGGTTACACATGTTCCTGTTCTTTATCCAACCTTGAGCGGTTTCGTGCGTACTTAGTGGAGCAGTGACGCTGGAAACATGTCTTGTTGGATTTCTTCCAGAATCAACAACACCAACTTCAAACGACAAGTGCGTCACCGGTTGGAGCTTGGGGAAAATCATCCCAAATTCGCTCCCAAGACCAAGACTCAGGCTGAAGGAGGGAGGAAGAGAAAACATAATCAATGAAACGGTGGTACATAACAAACTACCATGCGCCCACCCCGTCGCGCAATTTACCAGCTATAAGAACGTTCTGTTTAGTACTTTTCCCATTTATTTTGGTTCGTCATAGTTTCTTTTGGTGTTCCATTATTTTTGTGTTGAATGTAATGTAAATATGCGAAAATGGTGAAGAAACATAGATTTAAAAATGTCAGAAGTTATTCCGCCTTCAAAAGAGTTATTCCGCCGCCGCCGCGGTACTGTTAGGGTTCTCGCCCTCGTACAAATCATCGTCGGGTAAAGGCACAGTCGTTACTCGGTAATTTCGTTTTGTTCTCCCACTGCCACCCGGTCCAGCAGATGCCGAGCTGAGGGGACTTTCGCCTTGTGACCGTAACCCGCTTGTGCGTATCACATTCGGTTTCGGCAGTTCACCGTCATGCGCCGAGTTGGATGACTTGTGTACCTCGCCATCGCGCGTCGTATATGGAAGAGAATCAGACAATGAATCAGCGGGGCTTTGTTTCGATTGCGACTCATTCGCTATAAACCCAAGTGTATCTTGAGAAGTGTCATGTAAAGAATCCAGTTGGTTTAACAAGATTCCAGGATCTTCGATATTCGACAGGGAACTCTCCAGACTGCTGTTGCTGCTTGAACTGTCTGTTTTCCGCAGTGCCTCAAAGGAGGAGGAGTATTCTTGAGGCTGTGGATGACCGTCGTAAGAAATGCGCGAAGTATTTTTCCAGTGCTCCGGATTTACGCTTTCGCCGTCTTTATGAATTAGATGGTTTCGCGTAGTGTTTTCATCGAGTACGATCCGGTTCGCAGAAAGTAAAGATTCGTCGACGCGAATTTCAGGCAGCGCGTTTGTGTTGATGTTTTGTAGCGATGGAACGGGCGGAACAAGTTGCTGCGTTGGATTTGCCGAATGCTTGGTTCGGTCAAAGGGAAGGAAATGATCGGTCATGAACCTCAATTCCAGTTCGATCCGTTCAGTCTCGGTCAAGTTTCGGCGCTGTGTGTCTGTCTTTTTTCCAAATAGCTTGAGTCCAGGACCTTGACTCTTTTGATAATGTTTCATGATAAGTTCCACATTCCCTGCTGTTGCTGCGGCATCTGCTGCACTTGTTCGACGACCCTGGTCGCCAGCAGATGATCCGCCAGACATGTACGCCATGAATGAGCCAACATTCGGATTGGAGGATGTCGAGTTTCCTTTTGCAGGGATCGGCACTGCTTCTGACGATGTCTTTTTTTTGCCGTTGGCTCTCATGTTTTTCTTTGGCCGTGGCGCCGCTTCCACGGGAAATCCCTCTTGAAGAAACTCTTCCAAATTGATTCGGGGATCGAAATTCTCAACATGAGGCTGTAGAGCGGGTCTCATCATCAGTACACGCACATTCCATTACATCAAAAAAAAAAATGTGCCGGCAGGCACTTACATTAGGCACAAACATTGGCTGAACCTGCTTCTTCTCAACTTGCTGCCAATCAATCGAGCACAGCCATGGGTGCTCTCGAATATCCGCCACTTGCGAGACTCGACAGCCCAACCGCCGCAATGGATTCCGGTCCAACAGATCGCGCAAAAAGACTTTACAGTCGATGGAAATCTCGACTGGGGCTGATCGAGAAAACATGTTGGTTTTTGGGAAATTCAGTTCGCTCTCTCGTATGCTTGCGAGCAAGGCGGCGGAAGATTTTCCACGGAAAGGGCGCTAAAAACCACCACGAAATTGAATCAGTATATCCTAAAGGAAATCTTGAAATAGACGCCGAAACGGGGTTAATATATACCTTGTAATAAATAAGTTCGTACAGCATGACTCCGTACGCCCACCAGTCGACCTGCCAGTAATATCCGTGATCGTCAAACACTTCTGGAGCTAAGTACGCCATTGTTCCTGAGCGTGATTTAAGAATGCTGCTTTTGTCGATATTGACGGCGATGTTAAAATCCGTCAAATGCGCATGCCCTTTTTCATCGAGAAGAACTGAGTTTTCGACAGGGCGAAGAGATTAATAAAAAGGCACGGTTTCCCCAACGCCCTTTCACACACAAAAAACCACGTACCATTGTCCGGCTTCACGTCCCGATGCACAATATTATTGCAATGAAGATACTGAACAGCCGAGGCAATCTCAAGCGCCCACACCTTCACAGCGCCTTCCTCGAACCCAAGCGAGCTGTTCAAATGATGCCGCAAGTCCCCGCCCGTCTTCAAGTCCAGCACAAAGAACAGCGACTGGTCGTCTTGGAATGCGTAGTTGAGGTTCACAATGAATGGGTGGTTCAAGTCTTGCAGAATGGCTCGCTCTCGGAATATGTTTTGGATTGCGTGCATGCGGATGCATTGCATCTTGTCCATGTATTTGAGGGCGTACCGGGACTTGGTGTCCCGCTTCATTGCAATGCGTACCTTTGGGGGAGGGGGGGATGGGGGAGAGTTGGGGGGAGTGAGTCCGCTGAATGAAAAGATGGGGATCCTCGTCTTGTTCAAGACATACCTTGCCAAAGGCTCCCCTGCCAACGACTTGCAGCAGCTCAAAGTGACACAGACCCACTGGGGGCGAAAGGATGAGAAGAGTGTTAAGAGACACAAGCATCCCCCTTAGCCGTCGACGCAGCCCGCTTTCGGACAAGCTCGCAACGCACCTTCCTCTGCTTGCCGTGACTGTCCGTTCCCCATCTCAAATGTGAAAGTTGCTCGTTTGGGACAAAACGAATTGGAATGGAGATGGGAGATGATCGGATTTTAGAATGTTTACTTCACTCAACATTGCAACTCGGTGTTTCAGCAACTCGGTTCCCTTAATAGAGTGACAAACTCAGTGCACACAATCACATCATCATCTTCCCCAAATCTGCCAGGCAAGCGTGCGTCTTTGATGAACGAATCACTGGCTCTTGTTCCTCGCACGTGATCGTATTGCTCATCACAGAGAAGTCAATACAAAGTGCCCTTGTCTTTTATTCATTGTTTATTCATTTCTCCAACTTGTCTTTTGCATTTCCGCGTAGACTGGCTGAATGTAAATTGGGGGGTATTTATACAAAGGTCTTGTTTTGTCATGACAAGTCTACTCAGAGTCGGGGAGAGGCACGATTGTTCGAACAGTGAAACCGCGCCGTGACACTGGGCTTGCCAAATTCAGCGAAGGTGTTGGCGGAGACCGCCGCAGGTATTGGGACAGACTGACATCTGTCTGAACATTCTCAGCTTCAGAATCGGAATCGGACGAGGAATCGAAAGATGGCCTCTGGTTACGCGTTTCAATTTGACTTTGAATCATGCTCGTGTCTAACTGCATGACTCCAAATCGTGAATGCTTGGACCGCGAGACGGTGTTGGATGTTTTGAAGTCGGATTGTAAAATCGAATCACTTGCAGCGGATGTAGGGATAAGCAGAACCATGTTTGCGGATAGATCGCCACGACCAAGTGTAGTTGGTAATTGAGATGATTTTGAGGGCATGGTTGGCATAGGGTATGCGTCAATGTTTGATGCTGCTGCAGCTGCAAGTTTGGATCGTTTGGGATTTTTCGCAAGATCGTAGGTCAGAAAGTTGTCGGCCATGAATCGAAGCTCCAAATCTTCTCTGTCGGCTTCCGCCAAGTCCTCGTTTTCGACCAAACCAAATATATGAATCCCTGCAATTTTATGGTCGCTTTTGTACTGCTTCATCATGGCATGAATGTTTCCAGCAATATCGGCAGCATCCGATGCGCTTGTTGTTCGCTTTTGTCCGTTTGACGAATTGCGGGATATATAGGCCAATAGTGAGTTTCCACTTTTACTGGACGTGGCTGAAGGTCTCTGCAGTTTTCCTTGTTTCTCGGGTGGTGGTGGTGGTGCCGCTTCTTTCTTGTCTTTTCTGTTCAGGGCGGTGGACTTGATGCGTTTCGATTTTGGAGTTGTTGGATCCATGAGCAAACCATCCTGCAAGAATTCTTCGAGAACCACTCTAGGATCCAAGTAGTTAATTGATGGCTGGTTTTCGGGTTGGGGGTTGGTTATATTAGGCACATCCATGGTTTAAAAAAAAAAAAAAAAAGCATCTCGTTTCGCACTCACATTGGGCACAAACGTCGATTGCATCGCTTTCTCCTCGACCAACCGCCAGTCCACGTCCCGCAGCCAGGGATGCTCTCTCACATCCAGAATTTGACGAGCGCGACATCCGAGGCGAGTGAACGGGTTTCGATCCAACA